>QLPG01050275.1:0-11752 GCA_003314385.1 Gomphus sp. MG54 | reverse complement strand
CGTATCCTCTGCATGGCACCCAATCCTGAAGACCCATCGTTCCTGTTCCAAAATGCTACCACTACCACTCCTCATTGTGTAACTGCTGAACACATCCTAAATCAGGGTCAAATTCTTAACGCTGATAATGCGTACGTTAAGAGTGTTGAATGGCGCAAAAAAGTGGATAAGCCTTTTCATGAATTCCTCATATTTTTTGTGGAGGAGGATGGAGAACCGCCTCGTCGTTCAACTTATATGCTTGCCGAACGGAATTCAGGCTGGAGGAAGAAGACTGATCAAGCCGAGGCGCAAGATCAATCAACCTCAATAGAAGGTGACCAACCTGGGAAGAATAAGAGTACGTCAGTTAAGTGCTGGAATGCCTCTCATATCCTGACAACAACTCTAGCCAAGATGAAATTTAATTTGTCAAGCAGCACCAAATCTCAAAGCTCTCACTCCTCCTTCAATGGCTTCCATTCCTCTGCCAGGGATCTCGTTTATTTCTCTGCCGACACAACTAAAACTTTTGTCTTTGCCCTCAAACATGCTAGTCATTGTCTGGCCAAATACACTATTACAGAAAAAGGTCTATCTGTGCAGCAGCTAGCGACCATCATTCATACAGTGCATGACTGCTTTCCAGAGTACGTCCTTTTGTCCTACCAGTGTTACTGGTTTGCCTTTATTATAATGGAGTTGGCCGAGAACATCTGCACAAAGGATGGCACCACCAAGGGCAGCATCACTGAAGAGGTGCACGACAACAGGGTCTCTCTCAAGCGTGGTCATTTTGGGGGAACTGACATCATAAACTTGAGCAACATAGATAGAAAACAAGAGAAAAAAGACCTTATAGAGTGTTATACCAAGGTGTATACAGGTATCAAGGAGCGCCGAGATAAAGACCTCAAGCGCAAGAAGGAGGTAAGTGCCTTGTCTTGAATAGTTGATTGTATGCTCATGTTTCATTTGGTATAATAGGAAATTGCAAAGACTGAGAGATTAGCTGAAAGGGCTGACAAAGAGGCAGAGAGAGCTGATAAGGCAGAAGCAGCATGGCAGGCAGAGGCAGCGGCAAGGCAGGCAGAGGCAGCAGCATGGCAGGCAGAGGCAGCAGCAAGGCAGGCAGAGGCAGCAGCAAGGCAGGCAGAGGCAGCGGCAAGGCAGGCAGAGGCAGTGGCAAGGCAGGCAGAGAGAGAAAGAGCCAACAATGCAGAAAGACAACTTGCAGAGATTAAGGCTCAGCTACAATCCAGATCATGAATATATGCCATATAATTCTTTACATCCTCATTCTTAGAATTGAGCGGGGACAGCGTCTACCGTAGGAAAGGGCGCAAGTAAGATAAATGTTCACGTGGACTTGTCCCGAGCAAGCTCGTCGATATTGGCCAACGTCAACTCCATTGGTAAGGTATGTCTCACAACAAGTTGCACGAGTGACTGACACTGAAGAATTGGTGGTAAGGAATCCCATGTGCATGGTCTCAAGATTTGGTTCGCGGTTCGGGACACAGATACGTGCCAAATACAATAATAGAGGGCATCCAGCTGCAATCGATGTAACGAGTAAATCATATCTTTCGGGGGTTTCGTTGTGAAGGACATCGCAGGTGATTGATGTGAACGAGCGGGGTCCATGCGGATGTTCCAACCAGGGCAGAAATTGGCTGACAACCGGAGCCACGTCAGGGAACTGAAAACTTCCTTTGGCTAGGGCTCGAGAGTCGACTAATTCAACATCAGATATGTGTGTTCTTCTGTAGGAGGTGCCTCCATTGTGTTCATCGACTGCACACGCGAAAGATGGAAGACTGGAAAGAGAAAGAAGAAATCTCAGTGGTCACCACAAAACGTGGAACGTAGAATCTTTGTAAAGACTTTAACACCCTTTGATTAATGTTGCAAGTGATGCCGAGAAGTTTAGAGGCAGGAAGTGTTGTTCGAAAGGCTAGGAAAGTGAGATGAGGAAAAGTCGTGCTCGAGCTTCCTTACAAATGTCATCGAAGCTCTGAACATCGTCTCCGATGTCATCCACTGCAAAATCGAAATGGGTGACAGTCGGCGACATAATCGAAATTGCATCCAAGAGATCACGAACATCCATCGCATTCCATATAATTGTCTGAACCATAGGAAATATATGTAATATAGGTCGTGAAAAGGCCATCGCTGCGACAGCAAGAGTTGCTCGAGCACCACAACAGATCCGCCGAACATGCGGTGAGTTGACTAAGAAAATTTCTCCCAATCATCGGGGGGTGAGCATACGAGGAAACCTCTTATTCCATCCAGTTTATGCATTCAACTCACATAGGATTCACAACCATTTGGTCCCTTTCTTCCATTGCACTGGAGCAAGCAAGTGACATTGTATCTCGCAAACGCACATTTTCTCATAATACCCGGATGGCGCAGTCTCACCAGCCGGCAAAACGCGTGCGCTCAAGGCACGGATGTTTTCATCTACTAAAAGGAAGAACACGAGATAAAATCCCTTTTACTGACAGTGCTGAATGATTCGCAAAATGGTGGTTGAAATGAAATCGTGCGGCATGGCGTCCACCACAGGGTGAACAAAGAGTTCCCGGTTGATGTGAACTCCGCCAGTTTAGCATACCTATGGGACTTAGAGCTGTTTTCAGGTAGCAGTTGTATAAAAAAATTGCTCTCTTTTCAACAGAGTGGTATTTATGTCTGCATTGTGAACCATTCCAATGCATGATCTTCTCTTCAAAAATTCCAGGAGAGCTAGATATTGTTTACAAGAGCAATGAAGTGAAGAGTTGAAAATGGATAAAAGTACAATTTAATAAAAATGCATAAAAGTAGTTGGAGTGCATTTACTGGGTAACCTGTTCAGTCCACTTACTCCAGTGGACTTCAATGACTGTTGTGTGGAGCTGGACTCTTCCTTTCTTTTTCCATTGTCATGCTTTTCCATTGTCACACTTTTCCATTGTCACACTTTTCCATTGTCACACTTTTCCAATTGTCATCCCTTTTTAGACACCTACCTTTGTTTTATTGTCTTTTCACACCTATAAGTAGTCTGTAAGGACATTCAGTCACTCCAGTGCTTCACAATGAAGACAGAACTGAGTAACAACTTTTCTATGACTCTTACCATTCTGACTTACTCTTTATTATATTTATCTGTGTTTAGGTAGTAGCTCCAAATGCTCATGAGTACTTTGCTGCAAGTAGTGCATCACATGCATTCTAGCATTTAACAAAGGCCTAACAGTTGAATGCAATGCAGAAATCGAAAAACTTCAGAAAAACAACCAATCTCAAGTTGCGATTGTAAACATGCAAGCTGTAATAAATTGAGCACACTGACTGCTTATTAATCTATTTATTCTTAGAGACAGCAGCAGAAACCAAGTCCAAGTGAACCCCAGATAATCCAAGGCAGAGCTAGTCCATGTTGCCTTTTCCCTGGTACCTTGTGAGCTGCTACAGATGATTCATTTCCTCCAGGGTAGTCGTGCCTCTGGGTGTTGGGGCTGTGGTGTGACACACCTTGGGCCCCTGCACGATGTGATTCCTGCTTACTGTGTTCCAGGGAAGGGGAGGCCGAATATCATGGAAAGCAGTTCTTGGTCTCATAGGAGCTAGGGCTGCTCCATAAGGGTCCGAGAGTGGGCTGTGTCTCCAGATCCACGAGCGATGCTGAGCGTAAGCCCTAGGCCCAATTTGTGATTTGGGCTCTTAGGATTCCATCGGTTCGACCCCAAGAATCTTGGGGCTTTCAGGGTGGAGAAGCTGGAGGGCTAACAGCATACCCGAACGCGTCATTTCCGGAGCAATGCCAATGCATCCTAGACACACCTTATCCTCAGCCAATCCTGCTCACCTTCCTCCCTTATTTTATACAACCTCTGCTGCCAATCTCAGCCTTACAACCAGACATCACACCCTCCATTCACCAGTCATAACCTCATCTGACCTTTATTACTAAATGCCTTTAATCTCCATTCCCTTATCTCACTGATCAACTCAACTCTATTCACCTTTTCCTGAAATAAAAGTACATCAAGATCCCATTTAAGATCCCATTCAGATCTCACAGCGGCTTGGTCACAAAGTTCACTAAGCCCCATGTACTTTAGTTTCCTTGTTCTTTTGGTTGGAGATCCTTTCCCCATTTGTATTTCCCTTGTTCTCAGTCATTAAAGATTATTAGAATTCAAAATACTCACTAGTATAAAACATGCATGTAAAGTAGAAGTTCAGTAGTCTGATAATCAACTTGGAATTTGGCCAGGCAAACCTCACTCCCTCAAGCTTTTGACAAATGGTTTCTATAACCTGGCTCCACTCTGAACCTCTGTGTAAAGTTAGGGATATGACAAGATTTGGAAGGTGCAGCACATAAGCTGAAGCCAAGCCCTACCCCAAACCTCTGCAAATTTTCAACCTTGCCAAGCTTTACACATTAAGAACCTTGCTGCTCACATTCTTAACGATCCTGCAACATGAAGATGAGTCCACTGTAGTAAATGCCGGTTTGTTTTTGTGCTTGACTATTGTATTCTAGCCTATTTGCTAATTCACTGACAACACTGTGGGTCAGAACCATCAATAGAATATAATCATAACTCTAGAATGAAAATATCATGCATAGCTCCTTATATAAGGACCCAGTTCTGTATATTGTTGAGTATTTTAGGTGATATATTTGTTTATTTTCTTCATTTTTTGTTACTACTACTGCACATCCTTGTTGCGCGTGTATACTTGTCACTCAAAATTATTTTCTGACATATATAACTCTTTGTACCACTCATACTGCCAGGTTTGTTTTTTCCATTTTTCATTCTAGCTCAGAATCCAGTACATCCACACATTTTTTGAACAATATGCCTATCTCCTGGTTCATTATTACTGCCATTGTTGTAAACGAAGGCTTACGCAGACTGGGGAGACAATAAGACATTTTCACCATTGTTCCCATTCTCACCTTGCACATGTTAACAGGACTCATCCATTGTTCTTTTTCTGTCCATTATTCTGTTTCCTTATTGTTCAACTCACTATATGTACATGCATTCTAGTACTCCATACCTCAGTCGATTTACTCGCTACGTGTCCACTGAGGTACGTTACCGCTTTTAGCTCGCACTCAGTTATTTAGCGTACTGATCAGTTCAGGTAGATATTATATTTGTTACAGGTAATACTATTGAATTATAGTCGATTTAATCACTACGTGTCGACTGAGATATTATATTTGTTACAGCCATTTTGCTTTGAACCCAAGGTAAGCACACTTGCTCTGTAGCTAGATAGTACTATTGTTTTGTAATTAGAGTGCACCATAAGCGCTTGCACTTCGAGCACTATAATTGAACCTCTCTCTCTCTCTCTCTCTCTCTCTCTCTGTAGCTGACGAGCGCTACCGGTTGTCGGTTTCAATTTGGTTCCGGTCGATTTTGCGCTTACACAACTGAGTGATTAGCGCCATACTCTGTACAGGATTTGCCCAGTCGATGCGTGATGCGGGTAAACGACCCAGATTAGTAGTTACCTGTACAGGATTAAGGAGATATCATTTCAGTCGATGTGGGTAAACGACTGAGGGATGAGAATCTTTGAACGGTTTTATAGGGACGCGCGAGGATTGCGTGCATAAAAAGTAATGTGAAATTGGACACGTTCCACTTTCAACAGCGGCGTACATCGGCTTTGAAATTCGCAGCAATCTGGTCGCCGTTGATCCTTAGGCCTCAGGTAGTGTGAGATGAGGTTTTACAATCTTGATCTCGTTTTTAGAATCAACAGCGCCCAGATACCACTGTGACCAAAGGGTACCAGGTCTTCACGCCACAACCGGCCCCACATACCACTCGTCCAATACACTTTTAGGGTCAACAGCGCCCAAAATCTTACTCTCTGTGACAAAGGGTACCAGGGGTTCACGCCGCCACCGGCCCTACATACCACTCGTTCAATACACACTCATTTTACGGATCGGCAATTCGCAGTCAATATGTTATACGCACCTTGTGATGATACCGGCTATGAGTTTTTGTTCCCCAAGATCTTGTTAGGTTCAGCTACAGCCTGTGCACGCAGACAAGTCTTAGCTATATGATCATTACCCCACTTCCTCATCTCGCAGCATCATGATGAGTCCACTGTAGTAAATGCTAGGTTTGTTTTCGTGATTGACTGTTGTATTCTAGCCTGTCTGTCAATTCACCAACAACACTGCGGGCCAGCAACCATCAATCAATACCAATTCTAAATCTACAACGAAAACACCATGCAACGCTCCCTGTATAAGGACCGAGCGCTGTATATAACCCTTAGTACCACTCGTACTGCCAGGTTGTTTTTTAAAATCAAATTCACCTTCAGATGCACACGACACACTCAGATTTATGTAGCTTGCAGGGCTTCAGTAGAATAAGTTCTACATCCTGACCTGGGTAAGAATACACAAACAGGGGCGACTAGGAATTAATTTTAGAAATCTTGATGTTGGTGATCATATGTGCAAAATGTCATTGGGCTTTCATGTAGAAACTGTATAAAGACTCAAGAGCTTCGAATTCTGCCAGGGGGGCTTGTTTAGAACCTGTTGTAAATGCCTACCGATGAGGTTACGTGTTAATCAGCACGACATAATTGTGACACCCTCAGTGACTTCGCCTGATTCAGTGAGTGATCCAAACATTTGACAGGGTTGCAATCAGGAAAGTGAATTCCTATCAATGTTAGCTATATTTCCTCTAAATAAGAAATTTGGTCTCAGGTCACCATGCAGCTTACCTCAAGTTGGAAATTCACAACAATCTAATCAGAGTCGTTAGGCACAAACAAGATGGGATTCTGGCTTTTCATCTGATATCTTGATCCTTCATGGTTAAAAGCACCCCGATCATCGTCCTTTGACTAAAAGGGTGCCAGGGCTTCACGCCACCGGACTAAACCTACACCACTAATACAATACACACATTTTACGGGTTGGCTATTCACAGTCAATAAGTCATATACACTCCCGCGGTGATTCCGACTTCCCAAACTTAGAGCTGCAGCCTGTGCATGGCGTATGCAAGCAACACTTTAAATATGATCATGACTGATTTCCACTGCCCACGGAACCCGCGGGCTGCTCGCACTCATCATTCGGAACCTTTTGTTCTTTTCAAATGAAACTAATTATATAATTTACTACAACGAAAACAGCATGCAAAGCTCCCTATATAAAAGCCGAGAGCTGATCCTCTTTATATACAATTCTTTGTACCACTCGTGCTTCCAGTATCTGTTTTTTTTTTGTCCTAGCAAGTAATCGAGTACACCACACAATATGCCTACCTCCTGGTTCATTATCACTGCGATTCTGCTGTCAGCTCAAGGTGAGCTTTATCATTACTCTGTAGCTGACGAATGCTACCCGTCTGTCCCCTCAAGTGTATGGGCAAAGTCACCCTTTCTTGGACAATTCGACAGGCATCACATTTCAACGAGTTTTGGTTCGCAATGTACACAACCTCACCGCATAGCTTTTGTCGCTGACCTTGTTTCCAGGATCAGACTGAAGGGTCGTCCTTCGCGATTGCCTTACCTCCTCAAGAACAGAACACAGAGTTCATTGTTCAAATGACTGGATCCCTATCATACGGGTTCACCGGTATTTCCACTGGGCCAGGGCTTCTGGGGTAGTTTTGTTTCTTAACAAGTAATTCCACTATTTATTGAGATTTCTCTTAGGGAGTTTTTTCCTGCTTGGTGCTGCTTTACATCTTTCGCAAAGATCAAACCCTCGGAGATGATTGTCAGCCCTCGTATAAGGCAGGTGTCCTTATTTTCCATGATAGCCACTCCGTTGATGATTCATAACTCGATAGTGGTCTAAATAGCACAGACCTTGAGGTTTTGAACGGACCAGCTGTAACCACCTTGGTTCCATCCGAAATTACAAGCACAAACTGGAAGGTCACAATAAGATGTCAAGGCTGTATCGGCCCTGGTCTACCCTTCAATAGCAATGGCCTATTTTCCACCGTTTATTCATCAATCAGGCCTGTGAACATCTCCACTGCTCATCTCACCTTTGACAGCAACGATATCAAAAATATCACCTTTGACCTTGCTGCAGCACGTTTCCCGGACTACTGGATAGTGATTAATGCGATTTGATTTTTTCTATTTGCTACATGAGGGGGAATTGTGGAAGTTATACCTTTGAATTTGTACATTTCATCTTACGGGTATTACAAATGGAGGAAATTGTAGAGAGAAAACTAAGAAAAAGGCTGAAGACCCTTTTACTCCTATACAAAAGGCATCAGTGGAATGGCAACAGGAATGAGTCATCCTGGCACTTGAAACTCACCTTCTGTAGAGTCTAAGAAGGATCCCCAGATGGATCAGGTTCAGAGGCAGAGGCAGAACTGGTAATGGACACACTGTGTTGTCATGAGAGAGAATGGAGAGTGGGTCCAAACAGATGGAGGATCCATAATGGTGACCACTGCACCGGATGCCACAGTAGGGGGCATGTGATGGACAATTGCATCCTCAGACAATACCTCACGCCAATAGACAGTTCAAGAAGGAAGATCTAGTGGAGGAAGGGAGTGAATCGGTTGACAAAAAAGGGAAGAGGAGGGAAGTGATAGAAATAGATTAGTTGACGAGAACCAACGGATCTAATATACCACTGACGTGAATCTCACAGATTTGGGGAGGTTTTGCCAATGGTAGACCACACCGTATATTGGATCTTTTATGGATACTCTTCTGTGATCATTGAGATGCTGGAAGAGTTTCAAAGGGGGTGATACGAATTCGTATTACTCCCTTTGAAACGCAAAGACTACTACAAATGGTATCCGATTATGCCATGTACGACATATCCACAGTACTCTCCCTGTCTCCGGACTCAAGGTGCAAAAATTTGCATCAGATCCGGCGAAAGGAAATGGGTACAAGAATCTATTGGATAAAAATGTGAAAACATTTTTGGCCATCGATTTTGCAGGCCAAGAGAGCCAATGCTTAGAGTGGGGATATGCTGCCATGCCATAGTCAGTTGGATGCGTTAGTGCTCACTAGTGATGGGTGAGAACAAACTGCTGATCCGTGTGTGCAGCATGGGCATCTGGCCACCTGTCCCAGAGAGAAACTATTGGTATGAACACTTTCTGTATACTGATGATTATGCTCCAATATCAGTTTGGAGACACATTCTAACGGGAACAACTCTCGGTTAGCGATGAGGCATGGGACTTTCATATCCATCTTGCGTTTCCCGAGAATCACCCTGCCAATGCCTATTCATCACCATTCGTCGGCCGGTGTATAATTTTGCGTATAGATATGTCCAACCGCTCCGGAGAGATAGGTATTATCGTGCCTCCCAGTTTCCATTTACACGCCATTCCTCCGGAGAAATGGATTTTGGAAAAAAGGGGAGGTACCGAATTGTCTCTGGGTCGCTGCGGGAGGCGGAGACCGCAACATCGTCTTCGGGGCCTGGGGGTAGCACGAGTCGCCCCCACGGTGATTTAATACGAATTTTTGGCCACTTGCTCATGGACTTGGAACCTGTATGGAAATTTATATTCGCTTATATATATACCATCATTTCGAGTCATTGTATCAATTCTGGATTGGGTTCATAGAAGCGCCAAGGGCATGAATGGCCAATGGACCGTGCACGGTCTGTCACGACTGTCACGTCACAGACATCACACTATATAAACCTTCGAACAATGCTTAAGTAACTTCATCTCTTGTGGTTAGTAACCTCCAACTCGACTTGGTCAATTCGTTTTTTTGCTAACACATTTACTGACAGCTCGGGCATGTACTGTCGCCAGTGACGTTTTACTGAGGCACAGTCTTTTGCTGATTGCAAATTACACATCCGAACCCGTCTCTTTCTTTCGAGATTGAGCAATTTTTGGAACCCCCCACCCTCTTGCAGCAGTTTTCTGCTCTATTCTCTCTCTTTCCTCGAGTTTTCAGGAAACAAGAAGTGGATGGAGCAGAACAGCGGCAGATCAAGAGGCATGGGATTAGGGAGGAAGCAACGAGGAAGCAACGTGCCACGTTAATCAAGGCATACAATCTAGTCGCAATTTGCAAATCAAACCAAGTTATTTTTGATCTAATCCATTCCAAACATTCTCATCCTCGAGCCTGCATTGTAGTCTTACATTCTGTCTTAGTAAAAGTGGGGACTAGTTTAAGGATCTATTGTGTATCTAGTAGAGAGAGACAGAGAGATCATTATACTGCTCTAAGTGCTAGGTGCTTATAGTCCAGTCCACTACTACTATGAGATACATTGGGTGTCTAAGTGTATCAGAAAGGCAGGACCATATCAGAAGGACTGGAGTGCATGATTATTGGCCGGGGAAGGCACAAGAGGGTCAATCCCTCACAGATAAGGGGACCGGCAGAAAACAAGAGCAGGTCCAGGTTGGAGTAGCAGGTGTTTAGGATTTGGTCTTTCGCTGGGGGGTGCTAGGGTGCTAGGTTGGTGTATTTGTCGAAGCGGCGTGTGGATTGTATATAGTGCAGGGTAGCGGGGATGATCTTGGGGTCGCCCAACAGCCGATGAATGGAGGGGCTGGCCTTTCCTGCCTTGTGTCTGAGCTGGTTGCGCTGCTCTGTTTATCCTTTGCAGTATTCGAGGTAGTGGCACTACGGTCTCCGGCTGGCGGCATTGTTTGCATAGGGCTTTGTCTGAGACTTTTATCTTCTTAAGGAATGACCGGTGCGCAGCTGTATGAGGATGCTAGTCGCTCTACGGGGCAGGAGCTCAACGTCCTATAAATCTGATGATTCGGCAGTTTCGAGTGCATTTTGGGACATTTTGGGCATATCGGGGCGATTTTGATCAGACCCCCTCCTCCAGCACTGGAGGACAGACTGTCTTCCGGTTGGCCTTCAGGGCTACGATACTTACCGGAAGGCGCTTTCTGAGTAGCTCTGGAAGGTCGTCGGTGCGGGAAGACGTCCCCTGCCAGCCGCTCTCTTTGCATTTCTCGTCGGCCAGCTCGTTTCCTTCCGATTTCCATGTGGCC
The DNA here is from genome assembly GCA_003314385.1 of Gomphus sp. MG54. Classification (NCBI taxonomy): domain Eukaryota; kingdom Fungi; phylum Basidiomycota; class Agaricomycetes; order Gomphales; family Gomphaceae; genus Gomphus; species Gomphus sp. MG54. The sequence goes on along the minus strand of QLPG01050275.1, from coordinate 716 downwards.
CGGAACCCCACTCCAAGGCGTATCCAATAGTGTGTATACTCATATCAAGCACTCTCATTAAATCACAGCAAATATAAAAATCCACATCTTTTTAAAACAATTTCTCCAGTGGATTAATGACCGTGCCCATCTGCGCAGGAACATGTGAACAAAAAAAGAAAACAAAACAAAACTCAGCTAACCCATCATTACGCACCTTTTTAACCACCCGAGGGAGTGTCTGCCTCTGAAATCCAAGCCTAGTATTCCACTCCGTGCCAACGGGGACTTCCATACTCCTCTCGAATTGTGCCTTGCTCGTGTACGGGAACGGTAAGTCCTTCGTCAGGTACTTGGCCGCCTTCTTGTCCTTCTTCTCTGAGATGATAAGATGGGGTTTGCCATGGTCAGCACGCGATGTGGGATCTACGCCAGCGACTTTCTTGATGAATTTTTTGGCTTTCGGGTTGTGTCTGACACCCACCCCTCCCCATGAGCCCTGTGTCGAGTAAATTCGATCGTAAGCATGATGAGTTCCATAAACGAAGGACGGTGAACAAACCCAGCCAGGTAATGTATGGTCTTCTTCGCGAGGTGCGTCGGCATCGATTTCTCGCTGTTTCAATTTCGCAAAGTCCTGAGACGGGTGCAAGTGTCAGTAATCGCTCGTTTTTTAAAAAAAAACCATCCTTACCTCCACAACATTATCTCCCGCAAAAGCGAGGGCAACAAGGTCG
>QLPG01050261.1:0-12966 GCA_003314385.1 Gomphus sp. MG54 | reverse complement strand
TTTGGGGACTTTGCGAGGGGCGAGAAGCCGCTTGTAGCTGGTGATGTAGATGGAGTTGTTTACATTTACGATTTTATGGATAGGCAAGGCAGGTTATTTTAGTGAGAGGATCTAATATGATTAATCGGGGTTGAGAATCAAATCACGCGTCCATTCTGACCCATAGTGACCTACATTACTTCAGTCTGTTAACCGTTATTCATGGCGGACGAGATGATGGCAGTTATGGGGCTAACCGGCTTTGGGAAGCCTCGGAAGCAGAAACAGCTCGACGCTGGCCGGTTTGACAAAACGAAACGGCCGGATCAGGTGAGCACTTTTGGTAAATCGAGCCTCACGCCACTATCTACTCATGTGCAGGCTCAGTTACCTGTACCGAGCACTTCACAGCGCACAACACCTTCAACTGAGCCCGTGTATGACCCTGCTGCGCCGGAGCTCAATACTGCTCCTTCCGCTGTTGCTATGCACGAAGATACAAACAAAAACGACAGCGTTGACGACGACGACGGCGATGAAGCGGACGACGATCTCCCGCTGTTCCCGACCACACACGAGCTTGTGTTGAAGGACCACACGAAGGTCGTGAGTGCGTTGACACTCGACCCGTCGGGGGCGCGGGTGCTGAGCGGGTCTCACGACTATGACTGCAAGCTATGGGACTTTGGGGGGATGTCGGCAAGTGCGAAGCCGTTCAAGACGTGGGAGGCTGCGGGGTCATATTATGTGCATGATCTCAAGTATGCGCATGCAGGGGATCAGTTTCTGTGCATATCAGGGACAAGCCAGGCGAAGTTGTATGATAGGGATGGAGAGGAGAAGTATGTTTTTCTCTACTGTCCGTCCGTGTCTTTCCGTGTGTACATGCTGATGAGTGTATGTTTTTCAGAGTGGAGTTTATCAAGGGGGATCCATACATTCGTGATATGAAGAATACTGCGTATGTGCTGACTTTCGAATAAGGCACAATTACTAAGACCGGACTCAGAGGGCACGTTGCGGACTTGTCTGCCTGTGCATGGCACCCGAGGGATCCTAAGACATTTATTACGAGCTCCGCCGATTCCACTATTCGGTGCGTCGATGGTACTTGGCATCGGCGCATGCGGATCACAACTTACTTTTGTCTCAGAATATGGGATGTAGAAAACAAAAGAAAGCAGAAGATGGTGATTGTCGTCAAATCAAAGGAGCGTGGGACACGCACGAAAGTGACTGCGTGTGCATACTCGACTGATGGGAAAGTGATCGCTGGTGGTGAGAATGCTTGGCTGCACATACAGAAACAAACACTGATAGATGGGGTCAGCGTGTTTGGATGGGGCCCTCCACTTGTGGAATACGTCGTCGAACTTTGTGCGACCAAACTCGACGGTCGAAGGTGCGCATGCTAAGAACACCGACACGGGCTCTGTGACATTTTCAATTGACGGACGGACGGTGCTCACGCGGGGAGGCGATGACACAGTTAAGTGTGAGTGTCGTTGGCAGTGCTTGCGACGGGGGATTCAATGATCTTGCTTAGTATGGGACATGCGCGCATTTAAGAAGCCGCTGGCGACACACGGGGGACTTACGACATTGTACCCACAAACGAACGCGATATTCAGCCCGGACGAGAAATATGTGCTGACTGGATCGGGGGCGACGATGAGGGGACAGCGCGGTAAGCTCATGTTCCTGAAGCGGGACACGCTCCAGGTGGAACAAGAGGTGGACATGGAGAGCACGGTGGTGAAGGTGGTGTGGCACTCGAAAATCAACCAGGTATGGTGCAAGACTAAAAGAGGTATATTGCTAATGTACATGTGCAGATTCTGACGGGGATGGCGAACGGGCAGATTTCTGTGCTGTACTCACCGCTGACGTCGATGAACGGGGCGAAGCTGGTTGCAAGCAAGGGCCCGCCGCGGAAACGGGGTATCGAGGACCTGTCTGCGGCGCTGCTGGAGCCCCAGATCCTGACACCGCATTCCTTGCCGATGTACAGGGAAGGAGAGGTATCGACTGGAATCTCAGGGACAAAGCGGAAGCGGGACAGGGAGCGGGCGGACCCGCGGAAGAGCCGTCGGCCAGAGCTGCCTGTGAACGGGCCCGGAAAGGGGGGACGAGTGGGGGCGAGCGCGACGCAGCATGTGGTGCGTCACCTGGTCCGCGACACGACGCGGGACGAAGATGTGGGTGGCATAGTGCTGCTTTTCTTGTGGATGCTGACAATTGCGGCCACAGCCACGGGAGGCCTTGCTCAAGTATGCTGACGTGGCGGATAAGGACCCGCAGTGGACGGCAGGTGAGTGGGTGTGCTACACCGTCGGCGTTGTCTGACTCGGTGACCAGCATGGCGGGCGAACCAGCCTAAGCCGGTGTTTCAGGCGGTAGAGACGGAGGAGGAGGAGGAGGGGGAGCGGTGATTAGTGGGTAGTAGCGCAGCAGCATGTATTTTAGACGGAGATTGAAAATGAGCTGGGGGGTATAAAGAGCGAGAGTCCAAGTTTGCGGTCGCGACGCCCCCGCAACCCGCATTATACTCACTCACACGGTCACATGCACGCGTCTCCCCCAATCACCCCCGACGCGTCCACTTCGCGCGACGACGTACGCGACGTTGACATGCCTGACCACCATGTGGCCGACGTCGCCATCCCTGACCCCGTCCCTGACGGTTCCCCCGACCCCGCCGCTGCGCCCAATGGCATGCACGTTGATGCCGACGCCACCGCCACTGCCGACGCCACTCCTGCCGTTGAGCAACATACTCTCCAGACTCCCCCGCTCAATGACCTCGAAATCTCCCCCGCCCCTGCCACCCGGCCTGCACCTGACGACGACGACGACAACCGTCCACCCCCTGCAAAGCGCGCACGGCGGCTGTCGGACCCCGAGCAAGCATCGCTGATGCATGGCGCAAACGGGCGCCTCGCTTCGCCAACGCCGCCGGTGACGTTCAGCCAGCAGCAATATAAGTTCTGTCTGTCGGCGGTGCGGCAGCTCAAAAAGGGCAAGGACGCGGTGCCATTCCTGCTGCCCGTGGATTACGTCGGGCTGGGCATTCCGCACTACCTCAACGTAATCAAGCACCCGATGGACCTCTCCACCATCGAGAAGCGTGTGCAGTCTTCGAACCCCAGCAAACCCGACCCGAACCTTGCGAACCGCCGCTACCGCAACGCCGATGAGTTTGTCCACGACGTCAGGCTCATCTTCTCTAACACTATCACCTTCAACGGACCCGACCACGTCGTCTCTCAGATGGGCAAGCGCCTCGAGGCTCAGTTCGACAAGATCGTCAAGCACATGCCGCCGCCCGCAGAGGTGCGTCCGCCCCCGCCACCGAAACCTGCCATCAAGAAGGAGCCCCCCCCGCCTCCTCCCTCCGCCCCGTCGCCCCCGCCGGCGAAGAAACCCACGGCCGCGCGCCGCCCGTCGACCTCTGTGCCCACGATCCGGCGCTCAGAGACGGAAGTGCCCGGGCGGCCGAAGCGTGAGATTCATCCGCCGCCGCCGAAGGATCTTCCGTACGCGGACGCGCCACGCAAGGCGCGCAAGGGCAAGAAAAAGGACGACGGCACCGTCGAGCAGCTGCGTTACTGCGGCAAGATCCTCGCCGACTTTGCGAAGCAGAAAAAATATTGGCCCTCCGTTGGCCCGTTCATGGAGCCCGTCGGTGAGTAGCATCTCGTCGGAGGCATTGCACGCTGAGCTGCTTTCCAGACTGGCGGGCGCTCAATCTTCCCACGTACCCGAAGATTGTCAAGAAGCCCATGGATATGAGCACAATGCGCCAGAAGCTCGAACGCGGCGAGTATCCGCATGCGAACCGCTTCTGGGACGACTTCAAACTTATGATAAAGAACTGCTTCGCTTTTAACCCCGTCGGCGCCCCCGTGCACAAGGCGGGCGTGCAAGTGCAGGAGTGGTTCGACGAAAAGTGGCAAGGCTTGCCTCCCCTGCGTGAGCTCAGCGATGACGACGACGACAGTGAGGACGACTCGGACTCTGAGCATGCTAGTGAGTACTCGTGTCTTGTACACCGTAGGGTGCAGTGTCAATTGACCGTGAAGCAGTGGCCATTGCAATGATGGAGAACCAGCTCGCCACGCTCAAGAGCGGCATCGACGCCATCAAGAAGAAGAAGCCCAAAAAAGACAAGTCGCACAGGCGCGACAAATTTGGCGCATCTGCCAGCGGTTCCACCAAGAACGGCAAGCCGGCGTCGCAAAAGCCCGGCAAGAAGAAGAAAATGAAGACACTTCCCGACGAAGAGGTACTTTCGTTTGAGCAGAAGAAGGACCTCAGCGAGACGATCCAGAACCTCGATGGCGCCAAGCTCGAGCGGGTCATTCAGATCATCCACGAGGGCGTGCCCGAGATCCGCGACGTAAGTGTTTTCCGCTCCTGCTGTTGCATTGTTTCAATGGCGCGTCGTGTGCCCAGAGCACCGAAGAGATAGAGCTCGACATTGACTCGCTTCCCGCATCCGTGCTCACCAAGCTCTACAACTATGTCCTGCGTCCTCTCCGCCCTTCGAAGCGTCGCTCGAACAACCCTGGCGGTGGCACGGGCGGGCTCAAGCGGAAGAGCATGGATGAGGACGTCGAGGCCGAGAAAATCCGTCGCCTCGAGGCCCAGCTCGACCGCTTCTCCAACGGCGGTGCCCTGCCCGTCTACTCGCGGGATGACGAAAGTCAGAGTTCGGATTCGAGTGACGACACTGGCAGCTCGGGGAGCGACTCGGATTGAGCTCGCGGCTATGTCTTGGCTGTTTCTTTCTTTGCTTGTAGCTTACTGTTTCTGCTCGGTCGTTTTTAATAAAAGCGAGGTTTTTCAACTGAGACGTATGTAATGCTACACTACATGGCTATTTGCGATCCTGTCTACCATCTCTACCCCACCACGAGGGCTGCCTGTCGCTTCTAAACGTAGGCTCGGCATAGCGAGGTGGTAAGGGTGGATGCGGCGGTGGAGGTGGCGGTGCTGCAGACGGTGGAGGTGGTGGAGGGGCGTTCGTAAAAGGCGGCGGTTGTGGTGGTGAAATTGCTGGTGTGGGCGATAGCAGTGCAGTAGATATGTTCGGAGATCCATCTGTGGCACCACCAGCCTGGCTTCGCACCATTGCACTAGAAGTCGTTTCTAGCGTTTCAAAGCCCGCCGTGCGGAAGCCGCCATGCGTGGCGCGTTGGGACGGCGTCCCAATTGAAGCTGCGCCAGCCGTCGTCGCTGTGGCCCGTCCTACCGTCTGGGACGCAGGTGCCTGTGACGAGCCGACCGTGGCCCAGCCAGACTTTTTGAAGCCCTTCGATTCCTCAGCGGTAGGTGGCGCACCGACCACCAGCGCATTGGCTGCAACGACACCACCAATGACCCCAACCTTGACACCGCGTGCCTTGGCCATCCGCTTGAGCTCCTTTTCTTCCCTTTTCCGCTCTTTCGCCAGTCGTGCTTCCTTGTCTTGCTTGCCACCTCCAAGCCCCTTCGCATTCGTCTGCATGTCTTTGAAGCGCTGTTTGTGATGGTGTGCATATGAGTTGGTGTGTTCGTCGTACTGCGCGACGGTCTGGTACTGCTTATCGCAGAGCGCACAATAGAAGGGCTTCAGGGTGCTGGCGATCTGGCTCGCAAGGGCCTCCTTCTCGGCTACTTTTTGCTTCGACCGGCGTAAGTCAGCCTTGTCTTTAAATAAGACCAGAATGGAAGCTTCATACTTCACGAGTTAGACGCTGCTCAATGGTCTCCTTGATTTGTCGTTCTGAGTCGAGCTCGCGACGCTGCGAAACAGTCGTTTCTATCATACGCTCATCCTGCGCACGCTTCCCTAGACCCGTTAGGTCATTCTTGACGGAAAACGGGATGGGGTCGACTCGTCCTGGATGATGTAAACATGCTGTCTGTTGTTACAGCGATAGACCTACCATCACCAGAGAGTCCCAACGGCTGTCCGTCGCTCCATCCAAGTTTGGCCAAGATGGAGTAGCCCTTGTTCGTGCTCTTGATTTTTGTCTCAACCGTTATTACTTCCTTCCGTGGTTCTGGATGATGCTCGTCATACGTGGTAATGTCCATCTTGTCAGGACTTGGAGAGGGTGTTCTGGACACCAGTGAGACATCGTCTTCGTCGGAGGAATCATAGTCTCCTTGGAGCTTGACGACGGGCGAGGCAGACCTGGACTTGGACCGCTAGCGAACGCGACAGGAATAGGTTCAATTGCGCGGAGCGAGGACGCAGGAGGATACCTTCGTTCCAGCTACGGCTTGGTGACTTTCGCGAGACATTGGGATCGTATTCCATCGTGCTACGTTGGCGGCGTAAGAAGACATGAGCTGAGCAAGCGAAAAAAACAAAGAGGCGCCCGTCGGGAATTCAATTCTCTGACTTATTTTATTTTAGTTATTATTTCTGAACCATGTGTCCCCTATAATCATTCTAGTATACCCTTAGCCCATTCGTCAGTTCAAAACTCAACCTAATTCTTCCAAAACCTCTGAACCTTTAAAATCAAGAAACTGACAACTATTAAGTTGAGAGTATAAGATCTGAAGTTAAAGTCAAGTCTAATCTAATTTCTCTGAACTCTCATACAAGTCCTCTGCTTTGAGATACCATACTTTTATGGACTCAAAGCCTCATTTCTAGCCATATTCTCCTTTCCTACATTCTTATTCTCCTCCCTCCCCCTCTTTATTAATTATCATTTTCTTTATACTAGCTCCTAGTTATTGCTATAATGAATTGTTTTGTTAAGTCCATGCAAGTATAATGTCTCAGATAAGGTTTGACGACTTGTACCCATGATGGGTTCAGGGATATTCAGATATAAATTGGCCTCAACTCTGGTACTAGAGAGAATGGAAGAACTATCACCAAGATACGCAAGGCAGGCAGGCCATGTAGAGAGTGTTTTTGTTTATGCGAATGAATGGGAGGGAATCTGGAAGCGCGCCAAATTCGGCATAGCTTGCACTATCAGAGGACAAACGACGGAGTTCTAAACGTCTCTTAATGTTGTCCGCCCGTCGGCACCTCCGTGAGCGATTGGTGAAGACGTTTGCAAGCTGTCAACTGCAGAACAGTCGCCGTAACGTCGCTGACCTGGGAGAACTGCGGAAACAGGCTGAGTTAAGATATGCGGACAAGTTGCATGATCGAGTAAAGAGGGAGGTATCTAGTTTTGCTCCAACTCATTTTTTTAGCTGTTGCTGATGGATGAGTAGAGAGGGAGTTTCCAGTCTTGACAAGCTTAAATCTGCACTCTCTGCGCAATCTAGCTCGGGCGCCCCGAGTTCTCTCAAAGATAAAGATTCGAGCAGCATGAGGACGGGTCGGGACCTTTCTTTCCATACCTCAGTAAGGAAGGACAGCTCCCCCATAAAGGCTAGCATCATATTGAGTATGATTGTCAATTGATACAACTCACACTTTGCTGCGCACCATAGCCATTGGCAGACCTGATGGATATTGGGAAACTCTTTGCCAAGGAACACACTCCCGAGCAGGTTTCAACCTTATGGACCACATATCACGCCTCGCGGTCACATGGAACAGGGCGTGGCTACCTCTCGGCGATAGTTCCATTAAAAACATATGTGAAGATGACTTCATTGGCTAGGAAATTTCCTGAATTTCTCTTGCCGCTGCCGCGACCGTCGCAAAACACGGACAAGATGGCGCATGAGTTCTACTTCCTCCAATGGACCTTCCATGCAGTTCCCTCTCATCAATCTCAAACGCCGCTCCCATCCGAAGTCCCTGTACGTTCATCCGCGGAGCCTCCTTCCACAGTCCTCTTTACCCCACTACAAGAATATAAGCTCCGACAAACGTTTGCGCAACCGTACCTAGTGTTGACACATTACACAGACTTGGCAACAACGCACGGCATCGTCTTATTGAGAGGGGAGATCACAGCTTCATCAGCAGGAAAGTACCTAATGTCACAAGTGGACGCCCAGCTGCTTGCCTTGGGCGTGCAACGGTTCTATTTAGCCTCTGGGGATGTCACTTCGGAACGACGGGCTGAGATGCTGAGAAAGTTTCATGAGAAGCCTGAGGAGTTCCAATGGGAGGAGCTGCTTACGGCTGGGAACCTGACGTCATGAGGAGATCGGCAATGAGCACGAGCACGAGCTACAGTCGTATAGCCATAATGACAGCTGCATTATTCATGTCTAGGTCTGGCAAGCGCTAAGATGTGATAGTAGCGTTGAAGTCCTCCGGCCTGAGCTACGGATATCGGAAGCACCTGATCCGCAAGTGAAGTGCGGATTGAGAAAGGACGAAACAAGCAACTTCGAATTTCTACTACAATCCCCACAATGAGGGCGGTAAAGGTGAGCCATAACGTATGTGCGACCTGGTGGTGAGGAGCAAAGGGGGAATTGAAGCGCCGCCAGTGCGGACTCTCACAAGGTCGCGCTGTGTGTACATCGAGCGCGTCCCATGGCAGGTCAAAATTCGACTTCTCCTTCTGCCTCCTCCCCCAATCTTCCTACCTCTCCATCCCAATCTACTTCCAAACTTCCCAAGTTTTTCCATCGTCAACCTCGCGATCGTGCAAAGTCCACCGCTGACCTCCTACCACCCCCGCCATCCAGCACAGCTGGGCCCTCGTCTTCAACAACTCCCCAGGCGGAGAATGACAGCAAGGTAGCAGTGCGCAAGTCCAGCAGACTGTTCGGTCTGAAAGAAAAGGACGAACATTCTGACCCTCCCACCATCATGGAGCCTTCTCCACTACCTCCATCTTCCCGCTCAAGGTTTTCCTCTGAACATCGCCCAATGAGCTCCGTGTCTGATGGGGCCGCCTATAGCACAATATACCCTTCTAGTCCGTCGGGGAGACTATCTGATCTTCCCTCCCGACTCTCGGGCTGGCTCTCTCACACTCTTACAGGGTCATCCACAGATCTATCGCTGCCATCATTACTGACACAGTCGCAGCTTCAGTCTGCTGCCTCTGCAGTTTCACCCAAGTCCAAAAGCGTTGGTCTTCTTACTGCTGCACGACACGGTAAAGGCCACCTTGACAAGGCCGTGCGGTACCTACTTGATAGCGACGCACAGCCAGACAAATGTACAGACCCCATTTGGCTGCTGGGCGTCCTACATCCGGGTTACGAGCCCTCTCCACCCATTCACCCAATATCTCCTTCTACGCCCCCGCCCACTCGCCGCGATTCTTCTGACTCACGGCGCTCTCCATCATCTCGTCGCTCCAGCGGTTCCTCTTCTCATTCTCATTCTACCATTAACACTTCACAATCTACATCATCCAACAAGCATGCTCCTTCGTGGCCCCCTGCTTTCTATTCCGACTTTACAAGCCGCATATGGCTGACTTATCGATCCCATTATTCCCCTATTCGCGACGTTTCCCTCGCCTCTCTCAACGCCGAGCCATCTGAGCCATCTCAGCTCTCCTCACAGAGTAGGAGGTGGAATTGGCCTGTTGGTGAGAAGGGCTGGACCAGCGACACAGGGTGGGGTTGCATGCTGCGCACGGGGCAGTCATTGCTCGCCAATTCACTCATACATCTCCATTTGTCTCGAGGTGCGGTTATATAGCATTTATGGTTCGACTCTGCTGAATCTCCCTTGCAGATTGGCGACGTCCACGGCACGCCGCGTCGTCCTGGGACTACGCGACCTACGTAAGGATACTAACATGGTTTCTGGATAATCCCTCCCCAATGTGTCCATTCGGTGTCCATCGTATGGCACTTGCTGGCAAAGAACTAGGCAAGGATGTTGGACAATGGTTCGGTCCCAGTACTGCGGCTGGTGCTATCAAGCGTCTTGTGCATGAGTTTCCTGAGGCGCAGCTCGCAGTTTCTGTCGCTTCGGACGGCGTCGTGTTTGACTCGGATGTTTACGCTGCGTCAAACTTAGGCCATGATGGCCGAAAACGACATACCACCCGCTATCGCTGGGGTGGTCGTGCTGTGCTTGTCCTGGTTGGTATCCGCTTGGGCCTCGACGGTGTGAATCCTATTTATTATGAAGGGGTCAAGGTGTGCTTCCTTTACTTTGAATCATGACTTCTCTAAAGCTCATTATGCAGACTCTCTTCATGTTTCCCCAGAGTGTCGGTATCGCAGGCGGCCGTCCTTCATCCTCATACTATTTTGTTGGGGCTCAGGCTGATAGCCTTTTCTACCTCGACCCACACCATGCACGACCCGCCATACCCCTACGGCCACCGCCAGAAGATGATGATGGCCGCATATCGGCTCCTCAACGGCGTGCAGGTGACGGCTCAGAGCAGCAGAACCATCGACATTTTCTTAGCCATCAACAGCCTCAAGGCTTTCATGTCGGTCCCACCCGTGCATGGTCTCCCACCTCACAGACCCACAACACACTCCCTCCATCACCACTTTCGCATGAGTATCTTTCTGATACTTCCAACTCGCCATCAGACCTTGATCCTGTGCTGGACCACTACCTGAATGCATATCCTGCAGCAGAGCTGCGTACCTTCCATTGCGAGCGGGTGCGTAAGATGCCAGTCTCGGGATTAGACCCAAGTATGCTATTAGGTTTCTTGTGCAAAGACGAGGTCGACTATCAAGATTTCCGAATCAGAGTGTCTGAGGCGCGTCTTTTCCCGTTCATTTTGTTCGCTCATTATTTACTCCTTTACAGCTTTCAAAGAAGCACAAACCAATCTTCTCTATTCAGGAGGAACCACCAACGTGGGGTGATGACTCTGACGACGTGGGGCTCGAATCTGTTTCCGAGCCGGATCTAGACCGTGAACATGAAGACGGTGAAGAAGGCGCCTTCTTTTCTGCATCTCCGTCTCCATCTCCCCCGTCCCCTGTACCTCCTACAGACGAATCATCTTCCCTTGACCTCGTGCCCAGTGAATTTCCGGTGTCGCGTCTCCCCGAGCCTAAACGCCGTATCGACCAATACGAGCCACAAGAAAGTCTAGATGATGATGAGGAATGGGTCGATCCGTCTCCTCCCCCTTCCTCTTCACGTATCACCTCCAATGGTTTGTCCCTAGCCCTTTCCTCTTTGAAAGAGAATAACAAGGGAACAGCGAAAACTAGCAAGGTAAACGCCTTGCCCTCGCCTACGCCCCCACAACATTTCCCTTTCCCATCGTCAGATGACAACGAGGAAGTGACAAATATGAGCAATGGCTCCCGCGGCGCACGGGATCGTGGAGAAACGAGACCTTCGCCTCATATACGGTCAATTCGTGCCCGGAATGGTGGCCGGACACAAAGTGGTGGAGTAAAGGGTGTTTGGAAAGACGATGGAGATGGAAATAGGTTCTAGAGCATAGGCATTGGTGCGCGTTTCATATTATATTCACACATTCTCCCTGCATTGCAACTTTAGTTTTCGTTTTTTTTTTCTTTTCCCCCTTGTCTCTTGAAGACGTAATTTTGCCTCCCTCCTATTGTCAAATAGACATTTTGCTCACACCATTTCAACCGTCAACTCCATTTGTTCTTTTTCTTTATTATGTGTAGTAACATTCCCTCGGGCGGGGTTCTTCGGATGGTATATATGTACTTGCTTTTGTGCGCACATTCAAGGGAAGTTTCAAAGTTGGAGTACTACTGATACAGTAATATCATTTACTTCCTCCCACAATAGTGTGTGTTCGCTTGTCATGGGTGGTGAGTACCGGCTACGATCTATAATCTAACCCCATACATTCGCCCTTCAGCTTGAGGTCAGTAAAGTAGGGCAGATTCATCCTTGGTCACTTTGTAAGTTGTAGTCCTCTGATATCAGCTCTACAATGGTCTTCTTGCCCACACCAAGGATGAATTATTCTTATGGGCAAACTCAACTCACTTCTATACTTCATGTGTTAGCTCAATCCATTGACACTCAATAATGGGGAAAATGCTTGGTTAGCCAAACAAACCTGAACAGAGAAGGTCCAATCAACTAATATCCAACCTGAGCAACCATGGTAGTATAGTAAACAACAAAACTATTCACATATTTAGAAGTTTTGGATTGTATATCTAATAGGAGATTGAATTTAAATTTTAAAATCATTGGAATATCATGATATATGCTCTAGGATCTCAGATATTTTAAAATAAAATAAAAAGAATCTAGCAAATCCAGAACTTCTCAAGGTATGATTATTTCTTATTCAAGCTCTCATTCAAACAATTTTATTGCTGATGAATCCAAAGCAGGGAATTGTATATTATCAGTATTTAATACAACCACCTTTGGCTGTTGATACAGCTATTAGAATCCACTCTACTGATGTCCTTATCTATTCTATTTCATCTTTTCAGCCTATTTGGTCTTGGCACACTTGTTAGGAACCGTACGCCGGCATACCTGAATATTCATTTCAGCCCACTCAGCCCAACTCCGCCCTCACTTGCCTATTCAACTATATGCCCTTAGCCTACAGACTATATGCACCTCGTGTATCCATCTTGGCATCACATGCTCCTGTCAATTCATTCATTCCATTTACATCACACTCCATATGCTTACTATTCCATTCTGTCTTCATTTACATTAATATCTTTTCATTTAGGTTCTGCTCCACTTTCATTTATTTGCAATTCCATTCAGTCTCTTATATCCAATCTGCTATTACATTCCTTAGGGTAACTCCATTGGGAATTGGAGTGACATGTCACTCCCCAATGTCAGGGAGGAGATCATTATTTGGGGCGTAGTATTTCTGTTCTTGCTCTTCACAATCCTTGGCTTTCTTATTCTATTATAGGAATCTAATTGACTCCTAGTAGATTTGAAAGTAGTATAAAGATCTTGTAGTTCAGTAGTTCAGTCCTCAGTCAGATAATCAACCTTGATTCTCTACTAGCTAATTCTCTGCCTCGCCTTTCTGAAATTAGGGTCAGTGCGATCTGGTGGGCACAACATACAAGTTGAAGCCATACCCTGCCCCGAACCTCACCATTGTTTTATCTTTGAGAGATTTTACGTTAATTACAATTATGTCAGGAACCGTA
>QLPG01050230.1:0-11873 GCA_003314385.1 Gomphus sp. MG54 | reverse complement strand
GATGCTGGTGATGCTGGCCCGAGTCGAGGACTTTACAGAGGGGAAGAAGGTAGAAGGGCCTAAGCCTAGTCGATACCCAGAATGAGGAAAATATGTACATGCATGTCCTACTTATACAGGTTAAGAAGCGACATGTGGAATAAGGAATGTGGAACAACAAGGTATGCAGAGCATGCAGTTATTGTCCACAATGAGTAAAATTAGAACAAGGAATGTAAACTGGGATAAAACAATAAACAATAGGATAATAGGAATGGGTCAAGGACAGGACAATAGAGAGTGCATGACTATAAAACAAGGGTTGTGCATGGAGATAGAACAAGGACAGGAAGTCCCAAGGTGAAGCAGATCAAGGAACGGGCAGATGGTGTGGTGGATGTGCCGAGCTGAGAACAGCATACCAAGTGATGTGCATGTGGTGTGGACACTTGTATGTGGATGTAGAATGGCTGCTTGGTCAACACTGCCAAATACCTGGGACCTCAGTATGTGTACTTGACACTTGGAGGACATAGACATATGGATAACTTGGATAATCTTAGTCAATATTCTGAACAGAGAATATGTACATGATGATGCATTACCTATATAGTCAATCTATAGGGATAGATAACCATAATATGGAACAGGGTGGTATAAGAATTGTAAACTAAAATAAAGAGACATGAAAACTGTCATGACCTTGCCAAAGCCATCTCCAATTTCATTCTCCACTCAAAGCACATGGAAACATTCTCCTTTTCAGGCAAACTCCACTTGATGTACATGGTTACAGTCCTGTTCTCAGTAAACCCACTCATCTGCCTATCCTTAGCCATCACTTGTCTGCTACCTACCTTCAGCCCTCCAATTGGAAACCATATCCTTCAATTGAACATTGTGCCTTCAATTCACCGGCCAAAACCTTGCCTAACCTTCTGCTAAGCATGCTTTCATTTCCATTCACTTATTACATCCATTTGTCTCAACCCCACTCCCCATTTCCTGATATGGAAGTACATCAAGATCCTGCAGTGGCTTTGTTACAAAGTTTGCTCAGCCCCTTGTACTTTCAACCCCCTTGTTCTTTTGACCAGGGATTTCCTCCCATTTGTAGTTCTCCTTGTTCTTAGTTACTAAGCATTACTAATATATGAAATACATACTTAGTATATAATACATATGGAAATTAGTAGTTCAGTAGTCAGAAAATCGACTAAGAATTTGACCAAGGCTAACCTCATTTGACTCTGAAGCCTCAGACTCTGAAGTTAGGAAAGCAATGAGATCTGAAGGGTACAGCACATAAGCTGAAGCCAAGCCCTACTCCAAACTTTTCCATTTGCATTCTTAACAGAGACAAAACATGGAGAATAAACATATATAACCAGGCATAAATGAAACATACCAAAATGAAGCAAAGTAAAGCAGAGTGAACATAAAAGAATAAGTGAAACAAAATAGAATAGAGGATGTGATGCACCAGATGTGTAAAGTGAAAAAACCAAGCCAAGATCAACATACTGTACTAGTGTCTTAGGAGTATTTGACTTGATCACTTATATGTAGAATTATATAGTAAACATTTGGGCTGGTATGACTGAGTGAACCAAAGCTTGGTGAATTGTACTTTAACAACCTAATGTAGAATACTTGTGACCTTGTTCTGGTTTCATTGCCATTGTTTGTTTCCATTTCATTATTTCCAATAATCAGACTTGCTTCCCTATTAGGATTACAATAAGCTTCTACATGTGTATATAGCCCCAGACTTGTATAGTATTCATTAGTTAGAATATTAACTTAGTATTCCCACTCATTCTGACCTTCTTGCAAACCCCTATAAGGGCAACTCTGTCAGCCTGTGGACTTCACACAAGGCTGAAGTAGAGGGATCCAAAGAGAACAGGGTGAGGATCCCCTTACCTAATTAACTAACTGTATAGCTACTGAGTGTTATAACAAGCACAAACATCAGATAAATAACAGTAATGTAAAGTAACAAGAGGGGATAAGGGGGAGTAAATCATATAGGAAATCGTTGAGAATATAAAGAAATAAAAGATAGGAAAGGGGACCTAGCCACAACTTCAAAATTAGAGATTGATGAGCCTAGAGGACACAACATATAAGTTAAAGTCAAGTCCTGTTAAGTATATGACACCAAGTTTTGGTTCACTTGGTAGTACTAGCTGAACAATCTTCACTATCTAATCCTACACACAAGTGACAAGTCATTCTTCACTCATATGTGGTCTCAGCTCAGTGCATTCAGTTCATCACTCAGTTCATTCCCCTTCATCCCATTCTTTCCATCCCCTTCTTTCTTTGCTTATTATTTGATGCATCATTGTTTCTTTCTGTTTTGATTATGTTCTATGCTCAGTCATTGACCAAACTTTCCATATCTATTTTCCATGTCTTATTCTTTTTGCATACTTGGTTGCATTACCCTGTAAAATGTCAAGGTGATTCATCCCCAGTTTCTTTGACTATATAAGTAGCACATTGATGTATGTATTTCTTCATTCTGATAATTGACTATAGCAATCCTCTCTACTCTTGTCTGAGTCCTTACTTGGGCCAAAATTCTTGGCACTCCCAAGTTATCTTCCCTCTGAAATCCAGTAGCCTTATGGAAGAAGGGTGCAATGCACAAGTATGTTGAAGGCAGCCACATCTGTTTGGTCTGTGGACTAGGCCTATACCATGCCAGCATCATGTCCTTGGTACTATTGCACTAGTACTCGGCTCATGTATTCTTGGCACCTTGGTGCTTAATAAGTCCCCTCAACTTTTGACTATAGTCTTAGTAATACCTCCACTTCCAAGCTTAACATCCCTCTTAACACTGAGACACCTTTGAACATGCATGTATAACTTTAGACCTCTTTGATGTCCCCTAGACCCTGAAACCTCAGATCTAATAGTTGGCCAAGTTCATATAATTAGTATTAACTCTAAGCTCTGTCAAGTACATGTACCGAGATTCTGATAATTCAGCAGTGCTGACCAAGCAGTCAGTCTACATCCATGCACAAGTGTCCAAGCCACATGCAAGTCACTTGGTACACCAGTCTTGGCTCAGGACATCCACCCTCTACATTTCCTGTTCTCATCCTTCATCCACTCTTCCTCGATTACCAACCATTAATCCTACCCTGTCCACTCCTTATTCCTCGACCCACCTCACCTTGGGACATCCTGTCCTTGTTTTATCCTCAGCCACAACCCTAATGTTTTATAGTTGGTCACTCTCTATTGTCCTATCCTTGACCACATTCCTATTATTCTATTTTTATTGTTCTATTCCTGTTTACATTCCTCCATTCTATTTTTGCTCATTGTGGACAATACCCCCATATGCTCTGCATACCTTATTGTCCCACATTCCTTATTCCACATATTACTTCTTAACCTATATAAGTAGGACATGTGTTAAATCCACGTGTTGGCGCTCGGCTGGAGACTTCCAGAAGGGTTGGGGAGGGGGGGGTTCCATTAGGGTTCCGAGGGGAGAGTTCATATTCCAAAGGCAGGGAAAGGGCTGGATCAGATCGGAATTGGAATTGGAAATGGAAGTCGGAACGCTGGGAGTCTGGGGGCTGTTCGGTATAGGGTGGTACGAATGGTTCGAGGTCGCAGGGACTTGGTTTCAACTTATGTGTTGCGCCCTCCTTGATTGTCTGTCCCTAATTTTGGAGAGTCGGAAGTTTACCGGAAACTAATCGGAAACTATGACGCAAATTAAGTTGATATTTGTACTAGCGAACAGTCCAGTCGACTGGGAGACTATATACATGCGACTATCCTTGTACTATCTTTGTTGGTCATTAAACAAGGAGAACGGGAGTACAAGGGGTCAATATGAAAGAGAAAACAAGGGAGTGAGGTACGCGATGGTCCTGTGCGTCGGTTATCAAGGTAACAGAACCTTGACTTTGGAGTCTTCAGAGGTTCAAGGTTGTGGAACCTTGGGATGTATGTCAGACCTCCGGAAATCTGTTATGCAGGCTTGGGCAATCGGATGGGTCCTGGAAATGGTGCAGGTGGTTGTGGTGCTTAATGTGGGTTTTTTTGGCAGCATGGGCTATAACAACATGCATGTACATACTTCCTCATTCTGGATAACGATTCTGGGTAATGACTAGGCTTAGGCCCCTTACCTCCCCTTTCCTCTGTAAAAGTCCTCTACTCAGGCCGGCACCTTTGGCACTCTACCGAGTATCCCTTCTGTTCCAAATTGATGGCACGCATGGAGAGTAGGGCACAATGCACAAGTACATTGAAGTCAAGCTACTACTTTTGGCCTGCAGGGCTTGGCCACTCTCTGCCCGCATCTTTGGCATTACCGAAGCTTAACAGTATACCCAGAATCAAACTACTTGCTATGCTGTCATTCCTTATGAATATGGTACCACAAGACACCTCTTTAATAACCTTTCTATCTTCTATTTGGAACTGGGTTCTCCAGTAACCCCTTCTAACTATTAAATCAATTCAGGATCTGCTCATAGCCTCATCAGATTGTCTTACTCCTGGAAATATAAAAATTTCCGTCAAGACAAATCCACACCCCAGAATTTTCGACCAAATACCAGTATAGATTCGGAAACCATTCACTTCAAAGAAATTTTTTCTTGCCAACCTTGTGGCAACTTATTTGGCATGCTTGATCAATCAGCATTCACTCACAGTTTATTGGGAAATTTCCCCTTGTGTTACTTTATGTTTTAGACTCCTTCTTGACCTAGCACTGCTTGCTAAACATTTAGACATGTCCACTAGATTTTCTATCTGGACAACTTCAGTCCACCCATCCATCTGTCATATCACTAGATCCATTGGTCGGCAATATTCGGTCACAACTCACTCACCCTCTATAATCTGTTGATTAACAGGGTATTGGGCAGTATTACATTCCATCATGCTACTAATACTTTTAGGTGCGTCTCGATGGCCTTGGTCCAGTTGGCACTTGCCACTACTCCAAAAGCCTCACCTAGTATCCTGTTCTATCACTGGAAGCTCTGTCAATAGCCCCAGTCAATACAACTGCCTTGTGCATGCTTGTATACCAGAATGGCTGGCAAGCTTTTTAGCTAGGACCTCTCAGTCAGCAGCACCATTTGGCATGTTTGGCCAAGGTCTCTTCTGTCCATCCCCATCTGCTCTTGTTTCATCCATTCTGTATATTTGCATTATATGCTCTCACCACTCTTTTCTGTTCTTCTTGGCTAGAAGCTGACACCTTAGTAGACAATGGGATGTCTACCTAAAAGGGGGGGTGGCAACTAGCTAGAAACCTTTCGAAATATGCAATCTCCCCTCTCAAAGACATCCCTCTCCCAAAACCCCCTCCATTAACCCATCTTCACTTTCTATCCTATCCTTAACCTCCTCCATTCCTTCAGTTCTGACCCTAATTACTCCCCATTCTTTCTCTACATCATCTTAAATTTCCTCCCACAACCATCCTGACACTCCACTTGTAACATTATGAAAACATCTATCCTAGACATCCTTTAGTCCATCTAACATACCACAGCTGGGAAAACCAAACTTCTCAGCCTGCCTCACTTGTTTCCCTCTCCTCTTATGCCTTCTTTTCATATTTTTCTTCGTCACAAAATAAATAAATTTATTTGGAGACTAATTAAGGTCTAATCCTCATCATCATCCCCCATATCCTCCCTCTGCTTCCCCTTCCCTTTATCCTCCTTTCCCTTTTCTTTTCCTCTCTTCTCATCCATCTGTTCATCCCCATCATCTTTTAACTCATCCTCTTCTCTTTCCAAATCTCCCATGTCCTCAGAACCCCCTATACCCCTCTCTACCATAAGCAGCAGGATGCTAATCATCTCTCCTGACCCCTCAGGAGTACCTCCAGCAGCTCCACCACCTGCCTTCCTCCTGAAATTTTGGCCTGTGGGACTTGGACCACAGGTGGCTCCTCCACTTCCTCAACCTCCTCCTCACTGGGATTCTCTCCCTTGCTCTCCAGTCCTACCTCCTCCTCCTCCTCCTCCTCCTCCTCCTCCTCCTTATCGTTGTCCTGGATAAAAGGATGACTCTTGGCCCAGGATGCACATGGTGTTGCACTTGACTTTCTGCCACTTGCATACCTGGCCTCGGTACTTGGCACTTATCCCCATGCCTTGTACACTCCTTGCATGGTGGATGATCAGTTAGAGACCACCCAGCAGGGGTCTCCTCCTTGCACTTTTCAACAATCAGTAAAAAAACATAAAAAATATAAACCACCACTCACCTGGGCCCCCTGCGGCTGCTCACTCCTGCCCCCCCTCGTATTCCTAGCCCCCTTTATGGGCCCTGCTTCTGTACTCCTGCCCCTTTTACATGCAGAAGGCTTTGGGACTCCTGAAGGATTGGGAGCCCTTGTACTGTCTATACCCTTGTTTTCAGGCATCTTATCCTTTACCCACATCCTTGGAGGTTGTCTCCCCTTCCATGTCCTTAGGCAGCTACGTCCCTATCATCCTGGCTATTCTGGCCCATTGGCTGTTGGCCTCTAGGAGCCTCTCCACCTACTGCATTGAGACAATTTCTTTGTGGTCTCTCATTTGTCCACCACTTGTCTAGCAGCTGCCTGAGCTGCTTCCTTGTCGGTTTGTTTTTCCATCTCAGCTGCCTTGTCCATGGCTGTCTGGTCTTTTACTGCCTTTTTTGCAGCCTCTGCTGTATCCACTGCTAGTTTTGCGGCCATTTCCTTGTCCACTTTCCTTTTTTCTTCTGTCACTTTGACTGCAGTGTCTGCCTTTTCTTTCTCCTCTGTTTTGGCTCAGGCTGCCTCTTTGGCAACTCAAGCAGCCTCGGCCTCATGCCTCTGCTCCCTCTCCAGCCATCTGGCCTCCATCTTGGCCTTCTGTACATCTTCTTCATTGGTCTCGTATCCTATATCGATGGGTTGATGTGTTATGCATTTTAGTGGTGATAGGAAATGCATCTGGGCACTAGATCCCAAACCTTCATGTAACATCACATTTAGGCATCCCAAACCTTGTTTTCAATCTCTACCTACCAGCTTCATGGGTTCAGCCACTAAGGGAGGGATACTGTCAAGTACACGTACTGAGATTCCAGTAATTCAGCACTGTCTACCGAGCAGTCAGTCTATGTCCATGCACAAGTGTCCAAGCCACATGCAAGTCACTTGGTACACCAGTCTTGGCTTGGCATATCCACCCTCCAAATTCCCCATTCCCATCCTTCGTCCAATCTTCCTCAATTACCAACCATTAATCCTACCCCATCTGCTCCTTATTCCTCAACCCACCTCACCTCAGGACATCCTGTCCTTGTTTTATCCTCAGCCACAACCCTATTGTTTTGTAGTTGGTCACTCTCTATTTTCCTATCCTTGACCACATTCCTATTATTCTATTTTTTATTGTTCTATCCCCGTTTACATTCCTCTATTCTATTTTTGCTCATTGTAGACAATACCCCCATATGCTCTACATACCGTATTATCCCACATTCCTTCTTCCACTTATCGCTTCTTAATCTATATAAGTAGGACATGCATGTACATACTTCCTCATTCTGGGTAATGACTAGGCTTAGACCCCTTACCTCCCCTTTCCTCTGTAAAGTCCTCTATGTAGGCCTTTGGCACTCTATCAAGTATCCATTCTGTTCCAAATTGGTGGCATGCATGGAGAGTAGGGCACAATGCACAAGTACATTGAAGCCAAGCTACTACTTTTGGCCTGCAGGACTTGGCCACTCTCCACCTGCATCTTCAGCATTACCAAAGCTTGACAAGTTTAACCTGTTGTGATAAAAGGTGGAAATAGATAGTAGGAGAAGGAATTGATGGATATAGGCAAGCATATAGATATACATATGTACAGGGAACAGTATAGGGGAAGGGATCAGACTAGAGGAAAAAGTAAATACATATAACAGAGACTCCAGGATAGGAAAATAACCAAACTCACCATTGAACATCATATACCATAAATAAACAAATTGGCCAGGACAGTAGATTCTTGCATAGCCAGGAGATAGGTGCTGGGTAGCTAATCATCATATAGAAGAAGGGTAGAATGGTATTTAAATAGATATGAATAGACATAAGAAGGACTCACATAGCAAAGGACAAAGGGTCATAGGATCACCTACTGGGTGAGCACCAAACCAGTACATGCCCAACTGTTACACCTGACTTCATACCAAGCAGGTAGTGATTGGCATGGGTAACCTCCAGGTATATTGTGTCATACCTGTACCTGAGAATACCCTTACCCTTCACAATGGGTGAAAAGTTATTGCAGGTATGGGTATTGTTTTGGAACCCAAGAAGCATGATAAAACTTTGGTATAAACCAGGGCAAGTCAAGTTCTCCAATAAGATGCAGGAGGATAATAAAATACACCTGCACAGGCTATTTTTATGGTGAACCCAATTAAGAAATTATACTCCAGAGATTCACATAGTCTGTTATTGCAAGAGTATTACAATAAAGAGTAGCCATGCAAAATGTTCTTATTGAATCTGATCTGGGTCGTTTGTCTAAAGATAAAATCTAAGGGGGGTCTTGTCAGGAATCTCATTTGTTACATATAGATTTAATAGTTTAAGGATGTTAAACTATTAGTTCTAGACTGGTTTAGGTTTATTTCCACTTTTCTATTTTTATCTGATTTAATTCTTTTCCTAGTTTTTATAGATTTTGGTTCTGAGGATAGCTGGCTACTTCAGTAGCAAAAGCTAAGGTTTACTCTTTGAAATAAACCTATTCATCAGGTCTTTGGACCCATTGTTGAAGGTGGCTTCCAATCTTTGGTCCAGTTACTTAAGCAGACTTTGGTCTACTTATGAGAGTACTGCTGGCACTTATTTAATCCTGTGGATGATTATGGGTGAAAAGATTATTATTTTATACTACAGAACTAGGCTATATTTATACTAATTCTAAGCTGATTATATAACCTCCTGATAAGGCAATTCCATCCTGAAGCTAATGGAAGTGTTTGGAAGGAATTGAAAGGCCTTAGAAGCCTGTGAGTTCACTGTGTCACTACTTAACAATAAAAGAAACATAATATTCCCATGACTGGTACTCTCATGACTGGGTCACAAAATATTAATATTATGTAAGTCATGGTTCTGGACTGACCTTTTATGTAATTATGATTATATAAGTCCAGGAATTTGTTGTACATTGTGGGTCCATACATTGATAGGTGAAAATATAGATTTTTTTTAGATTATCCATAGGCTCAATCTCCTTAATAATTAAGAGTTAATTACTAGAGGTAATCCACTCTTAATTGGCCAGTTAAAAACATTATAATATTTTTTTGTTGTCCAGATATGACAGTTTCAAGTGTGAAATTTCTTGGAGGAGAGGTTTGGATTCTTCAGGCTGATTCAGCTCAGAAAAATGGCTAAAAATAATAGAGAGAATTCCCTGTTCTCCAATAGGTATGGGTACCCATAGGTTCAATGGGTATTGTTCTTACCTGCTACCCACAATGGGTATTGTTCTTATCTTCCACCCACAACAGGTCATACAACACCTACATGTGCACATGTGGCATGTGCATGTCATATGTAGCAATGTCCAAGAGAGGCCATGAAGGCTGGAATGTCAATCTATACTTGTGAAGTAGAAGCTGGATATAGAAGCCTACAGAGAGTGAGTCTATGCACATGTTTAGGAGCTATCTTAGGGTAAGGCTAACTTCCAGTCACATTCTTATTAGCTTGAGCTCACAAATTCAGATGCAGAGTCAAGTGTGAAATAGAGCATTGTGATGCAATGGTGCAAACAGCACTGAGTATGTGATAAGTACATGGTAGTGCATTTGGAGTGAGCATGCTTCAGATGTAGTTGGGACTATCATAACAAAGTATGCAACAAAGTATGCCATGTACATCTTGTTGTTGCAAGTGGTGAACTAAATACACAACATGTCAGAACAAATGACAAAAGCTGGAGCAGGGTGGTGCCTCCTGAAAAACATGGTCATGTGCAATGAATGTTGAGATAATACATCCTCTGTCAGAACAAAATGCCACACCATGCTTGCTCCCAGAATGATCATCGCAATGACCCATAGACCCTATATTGTTACCAAATGTCACCAGTCATGCTCAGTCAGCGGTTGCAGCAAGCGTCCAGGTAGGGAAAATCATAGTTGTGTATATGCAACAACCCTTCTTTTTTGTATCAGTATAGGTATTTAGCAGTCTAATATGGAATGCAGGCTTATACCCATGTGTCATATCAATAAGCATGTGTTATTGTTTTTCTGTGCCATATCAGTTGACGGTGAGGCTGAGGGAGGGTACATATAGCAGTAATATACCATTTATAGAGTGCCAGTGAAGCATAGGCTAAGGAACCATTGTGGCTAAGTCATTGATCCATAGCATACACAAAAAAAAACATTGCAGCTGGGTCATCGATCCATAGCTCAATGGTGGGAGGGTACCACCTCACTGTTAACCTACACAAAAAAAAATCAAAAGCCAGGACACACATAGCAATTTTATCAGTTGTATTGGTGTGTGACCATGCGTGTGAATGCCCTACCAGTCATATGTGTTCACATATGACATGCATATGACCAATAGGGAATTCACAGGCTATGATAGTATATAATCAATGGTTGGTTTTGTACATGAGGTCTGTAGGGAGCATTTTAATTACCTAGAGCAACTCTACAATGGATGGTGTGATACTGACAGGGGGTTGTGACTCGGTCCAAAGGCCTGGCATGTCATTGTTGTCGGTACCATGGATCGTAACTCATTCAATGTGGTCTTTTTTGTTGAAGATAACATCCCTGGACTTCAGTATGGTTCTATTCTAAGGTATCTACACCTTGTAAGCCTTTGAATCATCATAATATCCCACAAAATTTCCCTCTATTGACTTGAAATCCCTTTTTCATCTAGCTGCTTTGGGTACCAAGGCCTAGCATTTTGCTCCATATGTTCTGAGCCAATCCACATTGGGTTTGCTTCCCCAAAAGGCTTCATATGGCATCTTGTGAATACTGGAGTGAAGAACTCGGTTGTATACAAAGTTTACCATGTGTACTGCTGATACCCAGAATGTTTTGCTGAAGCTTGCATCATGTAATAGTGTCATAGCACCTCCTTGAAGGGTATGATTGTAGCATTCGGTGATACCATTGAGTTTGGCATGTATGGTGGGGTTGTTTGGTGGATGATTCCTAATTTGTCACATGTGAGTTGAAACTTGGCTCCCATGTACTTGCCTCCATTGTCTGTTCTGATTATTTTCACCTCTGCCCCCCTTTGCCTCAATGTTAAGTCCGTGTGTCAGGCGCTTAGCTAGTACTTCCGATGGGGCTTTCTGGGGTAGCGCGAGGGTCCGTAACGGGGCCGAAGGCCGAAGCGGATCGGATGGATTATGGACGGGGAACGGAGGCGCCGGGGATTCAGGGTAGGTCACGGAATGGTTCAATCCGGTCACTGAGATGTTCGAGGTCGAAGGGACTTGGCTTCAACTTATGTGTTGCACCCTCCTTGATCGTCTGTCCCTAATTTCGGAGAGGAGACGGGGGTTCACCGGAGTGAGTTGGAAACTAGGTGGACTAAGATGATATTCGTACTAGCGAACAGTCTAGTCGACTGGGAGACTATATACATGCAACTATCCTTGTACTATCTTTGCCGGTCATAAAACAAGGGAAAAAGGGAGTACAAGGGGTCAATATAAAAGAGAGAACAAGGGAGTGAGGTACGCGATGGTCCTGCGTGTCGGTTATCAAAGTATTGAGTCCAGTCGGAGACGGACTTGGAGATGGTGTCTCGGTCATGACGGGAACGGGAGCGGGAAGTCAGATTCTCAATCGGGCTTTGTCGGGGACGGAGATTACGGAAAACAATC
>QLPG01050217.1:0-11461 GCA_003314385.1 Gomphus sp. MG54 | reverse complement strand
CAGCACACGGATTCTAACAGACTTAATGCAAATGAGATCGACAAACATGGTGTGTGTTGCGTGCTTTCTGAGGACATAAAGTTGTCTCTCGAAATGCCTCATGTCAAACGAACCCTCCTGGGAGCGTGAGCCGTCCCCATAGTTGGACCGAAGCACCACAAAGGGCTGATAAATAGCAGGTTCTTTGCTTTTGGATGCAGGACCAAGGATTGTGCCGTCTGTAGGGACTCTCCTCCAGCCAAGCACACGGAGACCGAGGTCAGT
Organism: Gomphus sp. MG54; assembly: GCA_003314385.1. NCBI lineage: Eukaryota > Fungi > Basidiomycota > Agaricomycetes > Gomphales > Gomphaceae > Gomphus > Gomphus sp. MG54. The sequence continues at coordinate 11,197 of QLPG01050217.1, read as the reverse complement.
GGCGATTTTTGTGAAGATGGCCTGCTGAGATTGGAGTTGCGTTGCATCGTTGGGATTGAAAAAGACATTGCCGACTGCATATTTCCCGGGCTCAGGAAGCAAGCACCCCAAATCTTTCTCAGCTTCCCGTTTAAAAAAGTCGTGAGGTATGCCAGTCATTACACCTGCACCGTCCCCGTCCCGACTGTCTGCGCCGGTAGCGCCTCGGTGCGTCATCGCACAAAGGAGTTGACGGGCATCAGAGACTATTTTGTGGCTCGCAATACCTTTAATCTGACAGATGAATCCAACCCCACATGAATCACGGTCGTTTTCATGATCGTAAAGACCTTGTTTGGCCGGCTGAGACGCCGCCCAGGACTCTGGATCCCTTCGAACGGCATTAAAGGAATTCGAGGCATTGTGATCCGGGGTAAAGGGAGATAAGGTGTTGATGTTGTTGTTGGGCTGAAGGCTATTGTTGATGGTTGACTCGAGAGGCATCATCAGAGTTTAGACACAGCTGTGAATTTTCAACCTAGAATCGTCGGGCCGTGCGTTGTGGGTGCTCTTACCTAATGAAAAAAAGCAAAAACAGTGACAATGCCAATGGGGCCTCGTCTGGAAATCTCAAGAACGAAGGCGCAACTGAGCACAACGTGTTTTGAAACTGGAAGGGGCTGAGAAGGACGAAAGGAAGGGCTTCGTATATGAAGAATAAGAAGCTGACGTGGAGAAGAAAGCGTGACCAACAGTCAAGCCAAACCCAGAGCGTGCCACGAGGACTTTATTCATTTTCAGAGTCCGATATCGGCTTGGGCATGCAAATCCGTTTACCGTTCCGTTAAGCTTCTCTTCGTATGCACTGTGCCAACGCTCGCCTGCGCCAATTTGCTTGTAATATATCGTGTTGGCTATCACCATGGAACAGCATGGCATGCATAGCTCCAAATCTACAGACCAAAATCTCAGAGCCAACCTAATCCGATCTTACCCGCGTCATGGCCGCAATTACGCGATCGACTCACGTGAACGCTTCCCCAAACTTAAGCAGCTAGATACATTAAATAGAAAAAGCATTTAGACAATAATGACATTTCATGACAAGGCTTCTCGTATCTCACGTCCACTGCCGCTGGCCAAGCACTGCCGCTTACCTGGTGTGCACCACTCTTGAATACTTAGTGGTCAGTCATGTCCGGAAAGACATGCATGTCCATTCTCATCATCCCACAAATATTGAACCCGACACTGGCTGACATGTCGAAAATTTGGGTGGTTTTATGGGAATCCCGGCACGACCTGTGTGACTCACCTCTACCCTGTCATCCTACCGCCGTGTGCACCGGGCCATCACAGTCACATCACATGAGTGGAGTCTAGAGTTCACTCTTCCATACATTACTGCCGTTAGGCTCGAGGCACGCAACAAGGAGATCGACAGGTACAGCCAAGACGACAGGTTCTTGTCAGCTATTCATTCTCAGAGTCAGATCAACCACTTATCAACTGACCCCTGACGTAGCGACCTTTGATGTAGCAGGTGCTAATTAACAACGCATGCATCGTCACGATCCGTTGGTAATTGGGACCCGCTACATCAATGAACCTTCGCTTTCCTCTTCACTTGGGGTGGAAAATCCGTGGATCCGGGCGAGAACTGCGTGTCCCTCCCACTCCCGGCATGGGGCACCGGTGGCTCTGTTGCGGAGTTTCATTGGATCCCGTCCTCACGGACACGCGATCCAAAGGGGAACGAACGTCTGATAGGGACAGCTTCGCAGGCTCACGGGCCATTCCCAGGCGAATCACAATCTCCTGTTTCAGTAGTCATGGAAGCGGTGGCGGCGTGAATCAACTTGGTGTGGCGAACTCACGCCTGAGATGAACCTTCCGTGGCGAAGGAGCTCAATCCACGAGGGCATCTCAATATATGCGTTCGCATAGGCGATCCAGGGCCATTGGAGATTTTGTGATTTGGCCGACTATAATGTCCGAGCCTCGGAGCACAAGTCGTCATATCACTGAATCCATTCCAGGGTACTCCATTCTAGGCTTTGGCAAGCAGTGTTGCGATCGAATCGGAACACTGCGTCATCCTCCCTCCTGAGTCGTGCATCCCAGTGGCATACCCTCGATATTGTACCATTCGTGGAAAATCCACGACCTGGGTGATCAAGCAGATTTACAGCAAAATGACATGGACCATTCTGTTCCCGCTTTGGTGTCGCGGGTAAAATTTCTTGCTTTGGGTCTCTGGGAAAAACATCCGATAATGGCGATGACGTGCGTCATCGACAGATTCCAAAGACACATGCAATGGTTCAGGCATCGTACGTGACAGCAGAAAGAAGTGAATGTAATTCAATAGAACGACGCTGCCAATGTGCAAGAGAGTGTATGCCTTCCTCCATTGTGTCAGAGAAGGCATGAGAAGTCGCTACTGAGAATCCACGCCCAGAGCATGAGCCTAGACACATAGAATGGATCAGGGGGAGTAAGATGGAATGTTCGAAATTCCCTCAGGACCATGCGACAGCTATACATGCGACGGCAATGTTCGAAATTCCCTGGGGATCATGCGACAGCCGTACATGCGACGATGACAGAGGTTCACAATGACAGGGGCCAGGTCTATGGAGACGGTCCGAACTCCACTGCATTGCGTGGGCAAGTAGTGAAAGTCGCATAGACGGGCACAATTGGCACTGCAATCTAGAACCAAAGCTAGATTACGGCTCCAATTGTGAACCGCCACAGAATAATAGCAAAATGAAAAAACACTGGTTTCTGAAAGCTTAGCTGATAACCAGAGACCAGAACACTTAGATTAGAGTGTAGCAAATAATAGCCTTGAATTTCGAACTCCGACTAACGGCAGAATCTGCACCATGCCAGTTCCACCAACATACGCTAATACCTCGAATTTTGGTTCCAAGTCGTCGGATTTGTCCGTTGTTCTCGTTACAGGGTCGTATGACCACGAAATCCGTTTCTGGGAGGCCTGGAGCGGGATATGTTCGCGAACTATTCCTCGTTCTGGAGAGACTGGAGTGGGATTATTTCTCGCTTTGCACGAGCATCGCTTAACCATGCTGCTGTCAATTTTGCGTGTTTAGCAAGTTAATCGGTTGGCGATATCACCTGAGTGAGTTCCGATGCTAGCTTAATGGCTGCTGACTGGTCTTACGCTTTATCACATCAGCAAACGGTATCTTGCCGCTGCCATTCACAAGAAAGTGAATATCTATGATATTGCTAGCTCTTCATCGACACCCGTGCGTGCGCATCCGACTGTGGACAGTCTGTCCTACATTGATCTACGGTCTAGGTCGTCACATTTGAGGGACATACCGCGAACGTCACGTCGCTCTCTTTTCATTCGGGTGGCAAGTGGCTTGCTACTGGTAGTGAGGATGGCACGATTCGAATCTGGGACTTATCGGACGTATTCTTCTTTGAGGCGTTTTGCCGACCATCATCTCTAACGCCATGATCGTTTATTTAGAAGTAACCATGCTCATAGAAGTTATGACAATGGCTCGCCAGGTAGGAGAGAATAACCTATCTCTCAAACTTCAATCTGACTGGCAGCTTCTTGTTGCACTTAGTGAACGATATCTGTGTCCACCCTAATCAGGGAGAGTTAATCTCTTGCGACCAAGCCGGGAGCATCAAACAATGGGACCTGACAGAGAATATCTGTACTATGGAACTTGTAATCATCTCGTTTTCTCTTCTTGTACCTCCAGTTGTTGACTACTTTGTTCCAACCAGGCTCCCGCTGGTAATGTACCTATCCGATCTGTTACCATCGGCTCCGACGGCCAATGCCTGGTAGCGGGAAATAACAAGGTAAGATTGAACGATTGTTGCAAGCTCATATGCCATTATCTGACTCTGATACATAGGGCAAATGCTACGTCTGGAGAATAAACGCCGAAGGTTCTCCGTATCCCAGGTTCCAGGCCGTGACCAAGTTTCCGGCTCATAACAAGTACCTCACTCGTTGCCTCTTGAGTCCAGACGTCAAGTTCGTTTGAGCTATCGATCTCTTGCAGTCTGTCATTCAAACCTTTTTTACCCGCAGAACTCTTGCCACATGCTCTGCGGACACGACAATTAAAATATGGTCGATATCCCCAAATTACGACTTTAAACAGGAAAAAGTTCTCCTTGGTCACCAACGGTGGGTTTGGGATGCTGCCTTTAGTGCTGATTCCGCGTACCTTGTGACCGGTAGGTCGTTCTAGTATCGTTTCGCGAGTGTATACTCATTTCATTTTAGCATCTTCGGATCACGTGGCCCGCCTGTGGGAAATGGCGTCAGGCGAGACGGTTCGCCAGTACAACGGACACCACAAAGGTATGAATTCTGAAGTTGTCTCGTTGGTCTTGAACGTTCATTTACATTGCGTAGCTGTCGTGTGCTGCGCTCTGCATGATGGGGCAGGCTGAGATGGGGTAGAGACCGTCGAGGCATCTCAGCAGGGGTGATTCTCGTATTGTTCCCGAGTATCTGTTGGACTGCAAGAAGAGATGACCCCTGGCTCCACGGTTTGTTTACTACTATGCCCCTCGTACAGTCAGCCGAAGCCACCCTTATCTGAGACTGCATGCAGATCAATTAAAGTTGCGTTGAGGGTCTGTGATCCGCACTTAGCACATAGCAGATTGCCTAAAATGCCAGATCTGGACCGTGAGAAGTTTCCCTATTCAGTGATGAGATTTGCAAAATGCCACATGTGTTTGAACCTGAACAGTGGTATTTTCCACGTTTCTCCTGCCAGAACAAAGGCATTCAATGATTCTATTGACTCGAATTAAAAGACTGCCCACATTCACAATCGTGCCCGTGTCTCTTACTGTACGCGAGGCTGGGACATCCGGTTACGATCGCTCCCGAAGGTTGTTTGCAGCCACCTCCTCGCGTGTTAGTGATTTCCGACAATTCGCACCGTGCCTTGGGCGTGGATTTGGTGCCAGTTCTTGTGACGGCGAGATGTGGGTAACAATGCAGAAGACGTCGCTTCTCTATTACTTTCTCCTCGGACCTGAGGCAAACCTTTCGGGTTTTATTGAGGTTTTGGTGTGACGCAGAACCCTCATTTTATGCGACATCTTCCATAACCCATCCGAACGTGGAACCCTACCCAGCTTCCTGTCCTTTGGGCGTTTCTTTCACTCACTCGCACAGCTAATCGTATAAAAGCACACCCCATCGATGCAATGGGTTCCCCAATCTCCCAAGATTCCTATACACCTCTTCAATTCCTCGAGGGTCGTCCTCTACCGTTTCCCAAAATGGCCACCTTTACTGTGAGCGGGTGCCAATCTTCAATTACCAGTCATTATTGAACGCCGTTTATTTAGCAAATTCCGGAAATAGGAACTCGCGTTTCCTTCCTAAATGCGCGAACACAACAAGCAGAAACTGGAACAATTACAGGCATCAACGAACGCCTAGTAGACGTGAGTGTGGTTTCGACTGGTCTTGTCGTTGTGTGTGTCCGTTGAATGTTGTTGATGCACAGGGGACGGTGATACTTATCATCAGGCGCGATGCGGGTGGTAGCGTCCAACTGCCGTGAGCGTGTTTCGTTCCGAGCATTGACTGCGACGAGCTTATTCCTACATGAAATTTCTCAAGACTTGCAGCGTTACAGCCGGCGTGAGGTCGGCGCATCGCCTCGTCTACCTCCCAGCCGGCATCGATCTGCCGACTGCCGTAGCATTCGTGAAATCAATTGGAGTAAAGAATCATGCATCTCATTCAGTCCGAGTTCCGTCTTCCCGGTATTCCTACGCTAGTTTCATACTGCGGACCATTGTATTGGCTTAGATAGTCGGACTAGTTCTATGAAAACCTTGCTATCCATTGAATTTTAAAGTCTGAACTGGCAGCGAACGCCCCTTAACTGTGATGCCCCCTGTCAATAATGAGATCCAGCGATTTTGTACTCGAGATTGGGGGATTGAACTTGGATAAGACGTCCAGAGATACACGTGGTAAATCAGTGGCTCCTGTCATGGGCTTCTGTTCCTCGTCTTCTACTGAGGCCTCGAACAAGAGGCACGAGACGCCCACTTCAGTCAAATGAAAAGAGTGTGGTGCGTATGCTGACTAATAAACATTCACTGCATGGTGCACTGACCTTTTCTGAGTGGGAATGAGATTGCACAATCCCAGTGACTAGGAAGAACTTCCATTTGACGAACACCATCGATTAACAGCCCCTCGGACGTTGTTTATGTGATCTCGCCAACGTCAGCCACACGGGCGAGGTCGCCAAGGTTTATAATTAGAATATGATATTAATATCAGTGGCAGAGATTAGAGAGTATGAGAACTGCTATTACGTCATGGTTCGCTCATGCCACTCTGAGGACTTTCTTCTCGACTGTGGCCTCCGCCCTTACCCTCCCAAGTGCACCCCCTTTTTTTCTTCTATTCCCCACAACGTGCACTGGTAATTGAACTTGCGATAACGCATTTCTTTCCGAGAACCCCCACCGAGTGTGCACCACATTCGTTCTCGGAAGCATGGGGCTCAGACTCGAATCCCATATATAGTGTGATTTGACCCATGATATATCCTCCTTCGCACAGCCGCATAGTCTACTTGTAATAATAGTACGCTGCGTTATAGACCCTTATAGATCGAACATGATGCATGACGTCTATCCTCGCTTGTGGTTCTCGTCCGCCCTCTTCGGTGAATTGTATCGAGGTTCAGCTGTGATACATCTGTTAGAACCTCCAAGAAGGACCAGTCTCGATTTGTGTCAAGATCGACAGCAGAGCCCACCATTTGGCCCAACAGTCGGAGCGGTCACTGCAGATGACTGGTTTTGAAATCGATCCTACATGGCTTGAGCTGAGTGGTTCAAGGACGACAGGTTCCGAACCCACCCTGAGCATCACGCTTATCCTTTGCGATTGAGGCACGTAACGACCCTGAAAATACATATCCCCGGGTAGGATCGAGTGTGTGTATGAGTAACGCACCGTGTCCCTAGCTCACTTATGTTGAGATAGGCCACAAAATATTTATTATTATGAATGGGCGATACCTCTGCACATACGCACTGCCCGAGGGCAACAGTATTTCAAATGATCTGTCCTTGTTCCCTTCGCATTCCATTCTGAGAATCCTCGCCCCTCCAAGCGAGACAGCTGCAATCCAGGATCCACTCGCTCCGATATTATCCACGTGAGGCAAAATATGTCCATTCGAAGCGAGGTGCAACAGATGTGTCTGCATGTCACCCTGCAAGGTTGTCGGAAGGAGGTCCCGGAGACGGTGCAGAAGCGGCTCCAGTGAAGGGTCAGAAGGCCAGCCTGTCACGAGGGTTTCCCGAAAGTGCATTATAACTCCATCGTAATGTCCCTTGTAACAATATATCATCTTCTTCTCGTCACGCGATCATAAAATAATCACCTCCTCGAAGTTGTAATATTCGTCAGGAAGAAACAGGTCGCTGAGATTCAACGATTCCGAATTAATCAATTCTTTCCCTCTACGCTTTCGCCTCGCCTCGCGGGAGCCAGCATCATCAAGCTTACGGTGAGCGGCCAGGAAGAGAACTCGTTGTTCGAGTTTGTTTAGAAACGTTGGGAAAAAGCGAAAATCCGCAGGAAGCGCAGCGCCATGAGGTTCAAGGTACATATCGACAGCATTTCTGATGGAAAGCAGCCTCTGAATCTGACGTGTGACCAGCCTCTTGGATCTTTGGAACGCACGATGAACCGGTATCATCAGATTCGTTGTTTGCGTTTCAAGATTTAAGTTTGAAGCGGCACCTCAAACTCAAAGTCGAACAATCAGGATCACGACAGCGGCTATCCACGTCACAGAGGCCTCTGCACTGAAGGTTCTTTGTTGCATTTGACAGGAAATCTACTAAACGAAGGAAGTAAATGCTTGCCACTTGCCCATAATCAGCAATTGTGGCGGATCTAGCTTTTGATGAATTGTAGCCGGTGCGACAGCTTCTCCGAACAGAACCATGTTTCCCGTGGCAGCGCTTTGTGTACTTTGATTTGAACAAGTTAGAAGCGATCTGTGTAGACAGCAGAATGGAGTAACAGATAACCCAGGGCCTTTATTTTGGTTTGTTTGCCTGCTTGCAACGGCATGTCAGGTTTGACCTGCTCACCTTTAGTTTTCCAAGTCGACATAGATCTATCGGACTGACTCAAATGGACTGACTCAAATGGACCGAGGTGCCACCGGGTGCCTTTCCATTGTATTTGTGGCCGATTGGAATTTCTAAGGGTACTCCTCTGATGATATTCGCCAGCTCATTCCTGTGTTATCGGTGCTTCCATGCCACCGCATGAATCATCGAATAGACTTCTTCGGGCGGAAAGAACATCACCTTTGTCATTGGACTGAATGTAACAAACTGAGACCCACTGGAGGTTGAAATATATATCGTCATTGCCTCGCTGCATCATACCATTTCTGGAGTATGACAATAATGCGCCTGATTCTGCATTCACCCTGTAACCTCTGCCAGCTTTTTTCAAGATTCAAGTTGTACATTGCAGTCGCCACCGGCACTGTAAATAATAGTCATTGAGTAGTCCCTGAAACCCCCCTCTTTCGTGATTTGATCATGCAGCCCTTTGATGAGAAGCTGCCTGGTAACCGCCGAAGTTGGTGCGGATTGAATTCGCGAGGGCAACAAAGACTGGTCAAGGTTAGAGTTGCAAAAGAGGCTCTACCTCCCCCTGATAACATAAAAATACCAAAGAAATACCATACGGAGAAGCTGAGATTCAAATTCAACAATAGACCCCACCTGCTCTATTTTTTTTCCGACTCCGTAAAGGTTCGAATATTGTTGATTTTTTTTTTTTTGGCTTTCTCCTTTGCTCCACGTCGACATCGATTTGCCCTGTCCGCAGATTGTACACAGGTACCCAAAAAAAATGCCGAAATGCACGAGAAGGGGCTGCAACCGGGATTACGAAGAAGTTGATAACACGAGCACTTCGTGCCACTACCATAGTGGTGCTCCGGTGAGGCTCCAACATCAAGTGTACGGTTCAATATCACTGGACGCTCAATACGTCGGTTGGTTGAACAAAGGTTTTTCATGAGGGCCTGAAGAGCTGGTCTTGTTGCTCGGACGTCAATCGGCCTGTTCTTGATTTCGAATCATTCATGGCCATCCCAGTAAGTATACATCGAGCAGGCATCTCTATCATATCATAATTTAACAACCGCGTCCACAGGGGTGCGCCGAAGGGTCTCATACTCAGGAAAAGCCTAAATTAGAGCCACCGACCTCCGGGGGTACAAGTTCTATATCCGATATTAAAATGCACTCCGCCATCAATGGTCAAGAAACTTATTCAACAACAGAAGTAGTCGCTAGCACCACCCCTGCTCCTGGGTCTTCTCGTGCTACGGAGCAAGTCTTGCTTCCTCAACCTATTGCTGTCGCCCCGCAAGAAGAGGAAGATGATGCGTCGATACCTGTCCCAGTGGGTACCAAATGTAAGAGACACGGTTGTGAGGTCAAATTCGAATCAGATGAAATGAATCGACTTGGCGACGGCGAGGGCACCGAGTGCATTTATCATCCAGCGCCCGTGAGTCGGTGAATATATCGTATCATCGACTTCATTAACTTCTAAAAATTCAATACTGAACAAAACAGCCTATATTTCGAGAAGGAAGCAAGGTGATCAAACACATTGGTGTCGAGTCCCACCACTTCGCTGATTCTTATTTTTTTTTTTTTTACGTTGACAGGGCTATTTGTGTTGCAAGAGACGTGTCCTCGAATTTGATGAGTTTTTGAAAATAACAGGCTGCAAGACAGGAAGGCACGTGTTCGCAACCAAGAACTCCTCGAATGTGGGCAAACAAAATTTTTTTTTCGAGTGTTCATTGCAGCAACTGAAACTGTGCATTTACCCAAGGATGAAGAGTTAGTTACTTGTCGAATTGAACATTATCAGACTCCTACGCAGGTACACGTGTCTATATTTGCCAAGCAGACGGATAGGAATGCCAGCACAATCCAATTGGAAAACGAAAAGGTGAGGGGGGGGGGGAGGTTAGTAAATTGAGTTGCTTCTTGTCCTCTGACCACAGATACGCAGATACATATAGATCTCCTGATGCCGTCCTCCAAGCGTTTCAAGCGAACGTTAGATTTGTCTGGTCCCATAGATCCCGCAGGGTCAAAGTTCACGTTTTTTGGAACTAAAGTAGGTCAAAGCATCTTTCATAAAAAAAGAAGATATCAGCTCATCAAAGGGCCCAGGTTGAACTAATTCTTGTCAAAGCTGACACGCGGAGTTGGTCATTTTTGGAGAAAACCACTCATTCCACTGCTGGCTATAACCTCACTTTTGGAGTCGGAGGGAGGACTGGTACAGTTGGTGGAAAAGATTTGGTTTTGTCTGAAGATAACAAACTTAGATACCGTTAGCTGTTGACCCGGACAGAGGTGGTGCTCATTTGATTCTATAGTATGCCAGGCTTCTCAATTATATGAAACGCCTGGACCATGTCTCCTACACGCAGATCCTCAAATCCATCTAACGAAAGACCACACTCCATATCTTTTCGAATCTCTTGCACGTCTTTTTTAAGGTGTCTGAGCGTATGCAAAGTGCCTGGAGGTATATATAAACTTTTAAGTAAGGAAAGAGCTGAAATGGGGAATCCGCGGTGCTCACCCTCATGGACAATGTCACCGGCACGCACAACTCGAAATTGTTTGCTTTTCTCAAGGAGACCATTCGTAACCCGACAGCCCGCAACTCTGAGCGATTGGTGATGTTTAAGCTGAATTTCGAACAGCTGTAATACAGTGGCTTCGCCAGTAACGCGTTTCTCGATGATTCGGGGAAGAAGCGCGATAGCCTTCTCCTTGATCTCATCCATCAAGCGGTAAATTATCGAAGAAGTTACGATAGGAACGTCATTCTGAGCGGCAAGTGCTTGGATCGATCGGGACACGCCAACGGAGAATGCAACAATTACACCTAACAATGGGGGGCGGCGCGAGAACAATTGTTAATTTCATTCTTTTAAACATGAAAAGCCTCAGACCAACACGCACCTTCAGCGGCTTTGGCCATCATAACGTCGGACTCGGTGACATCGCCAACTAAACCTTGCACGATCTTGGTAGTAACATCCTTATTGCCGATCCCCTGAAGCGCTCCTACCACAGCTTCTACGCTCCCACT
>QLPG01050212.1:7159-18583 GCA_003314385.1 Gomphus sp. MG54 | reverse complement strand
TGGGCAGTGTCAGGGATATAGAAGAACTTCCTCTATGATCTGATATTTTTAAAATACATGGAGTCAACCAATAGGAGTAAAATTAGCCGGATAATGACATATCCAGGGTGAACCCTCGGAACTCATGGAGAACCTTCCCATGTGAAGTGCCAGGACATGTAATGCTTAGAGGCTGACATTAATGCAACGATAGATACATTACAATACTTGCCCACATCCAGCCTTTCCGGCTTTCAACAACCACCATTTTCAGATCTGACTGCACCAGACAAGAGCATAGCAAACTGTCCATAGCATAATAATATAAGGAGACATTATATGCTTACACTTATGTAAAAGGAAGTGATTAATCAGCCACTGAGTTCCCAAAAAGGAATGTTTGTTTTCCCCTACACTCACAAAACCCAGTTGTTATACCTCCTCATATTACATATTCTATCTGTTGGGTCATGATTTTATTCCCCTGCATTTGTGTTTTGCACTTGCATCTTTGTTTCTCTTTTGCGCTTTTCTCTTTTGGATTTGCGTTCTCTGGTGCTTAAAATAAGCACCCATAATGACGCACCATTGCACACCTTTGGGTCTTGTCTTTAGCATCCATATTGACAAGCCCCAAAGGCCATTGTTGCTCTCTGTGTGTGACAGTTAAGAGTCTCTAGACCTTCCCTGTCAACAGGTTATGGGCCCTGCATCTTAATCATCCCACACTGCAACACACACTTGTCCAATCCTCCTAAATTTTCGCACACACCTTCCAAGAGGTTCCATCCACCTCCTGTCCAATATTCAGCCTTATCCGTAAACATTTGACTTCACAAAATCCTTATCATGTCCAGGTGTCATCCTGCCCTTTTCTCCTGTCACCCCTCCTGCTTTCATATCACCCTCCTCAACAACACCAACTATTCCGAGTGGAGAGGAGAGATGAGGGCTGTGTTGCAGAGCAAGAGAGTGTGGCAGATTGTCATTGGAAGGAGGGTCAGGCCTGTTGATGCTGTCAAGGCAGCCATTTGGGATGAGTATGCATCTATGGCAGCTGGAGTCATCTTCTTAGGGGTTCAGCTTGATCAGAGGGGTCATTTTGAGGGTATTGCTGAGGATCCAGTCAGGATGTGGTCAAAACTCGAGTTTGTAGACCTCCAGGAGTCTTTTACCATCGCTCCTGCACCTATACAGCTCCCTGCTTCATCTACTAGGTCTATTACACCCAAAACGAAGTTTTGTGCACTCTGCACACACCAGGGACATTCCCAGGACAGCTGTCATCATTTTCTACCTGAAAACTCAAGTTCTCAGCATCAAAATTGCTCTCAGAAGCAATATGCACCATCTAACATCATTGTGCACACCAATACTACCTTATCTGCTCCAATTTCAACCCCTGATGTTGATTTTGATAAAAATCCAAGTGCTGCATCATTTTCTGCCTTTGCACTCTCTTCCACACCACTTCAGCTCAATGCTGAGTTTGATTGGATTGCAGACACCGGTGCTTCATCTCATATGACTCCTCATCGACACTGGATACATAATTTTCGTCCACTTGTCATTCTCATTCAACTTGCAGACCACCAAGTCGTCTATTCTACTAGAGTTGGCACTGTCCAATTTGCACCGGTGGTAGATGGTGTTCAGAAGCGCACTTTAGAGTTTACTTAAGTGCTCCATATTCCTGCATTGCATAACAATCACCTCTCTGTCTTATACCTCACTTGCCAAAAGCAGTTCACTGTTACCATTGTCCATGATCGCATTACATTCTCTCAGAGCAGAAACCTTCTCTTCACCGCTTCAGTGAGCACTCATAACACTGCTCTCCTTGACGGTTCTACCATTCCTGTGTGCAAGTCTGTGAACTTTTCCAGCACTTGTGTCATGGATCTCTCTCTCTGGCATCGTCGTCTTGCGCATATGAACGTAGAGAGTGTCAAACACCTTGTCAAGGGTGATCTGGTGGATGGTTTGGTGCTCAAGTCACAGCAAAACCCTGATCCTGTCTGCAAACCATGTCTTGCCGGCAAACAACATCGGAATCCCTTTCCTTCTTCATCCACTCATGCATCTAAGCCACTCGACCTTGTCCACACTGATCTCCATGGACCTCTCCCTGTGTGCACCCATTCTGGGTACAGATATTGGGTTCTGTTCATTGATAACAAGACATGCTTTCACTCTTTCCACCCTCTCTGCACCAAGGATGAGGTGTTTGCGGCGTTTAAGCAGTACAAGGCTTGGGCAGAGACACAGCTTGGTCTGAAGATCAAGTGTTTGCGTGATGACAAGGGTGAAGAATACATGTCTAAAAATTTTCAGGCTTTTACAGATCTACATGGAATTGAACGCCAACACACCGTTTGTGCCAGTCCACAACAGAATGGAGTTGCAGAGCGCGCCACTCGTACAGCTGCTGAGGCTATTACCACCATGCTTGCTGAATCTAAACTACCTGCATCATTCTGGGGAGAAGCATTGGCTGCCTATGTCCACATCTGAAACTGCAGTCTCACTCGTTCTCTTCATGACATCACTCCATTTCAGGCATAGTATGGCAAGAAACCGTCTGTTCAACACCTTCATGTCTGGGGCTGCACTGCCTATGTCCATGTTCAGAAGGACCAGCACAAGGGACTTGAGTCACACACTCAGAAATGTGTCTTCATTAGTTATCCTCCTGGTGTCAAAGGTTGGAAGTTCTGGAATCCTGACACTCGCAAGACCCTAATCAGCAATGATGCTGAATTTGATGAGCGTGTCTTCCCTTTATCATCCCCTTCACCACATTTGCATCCTGCTCCAACTCCTGCACAGTTGATTGATGTCTCAGAAGATATGCCAGAAGTGGTTACAACTCAAATCCAACCTCTTCCTCCTGCACCAATCCCTGCACTGGATCCACTGCCTGTGCCTGTACCTGTCCCTGTACCTATCACTGATCCTGCACCAGTCCCTGCACTAGTCCCTGATCCTGCTCCTTTGCATCACAGCACTCGTATTTGTCATCCTCCCAGAGAGTTCTGGAAGATTGATCATGACACAGTTTATCATAATGTCTCTCCTGAGTCCAATGATGAGGATGAGGATGAGCCTGTTGAAGAGGCAGATAGTCTCACTTCTGTGTCATGTCATCCAGATGAGTTGCTATCTCCTGCTGCTACCATGGAGTATGTCTTCAAAGTTAGTGGGATGGAGCCACGAACACTTGCAGAGGCATTGAAGTGTCTAGATGGTCAGCTTTACCTTGATGCAGCTATGGAGGAGATTCAGGCTTTGGTGACAAATGGCACTTGGGAACTGGTCAAGCTCCCTGCTGGTCATAAAGCTGTTGGCTCTCATTGGGTGTTTAAGGTCAAACGTCATCCTGATGGTTCCATTGAGCATTACAAGGCTCATCTTGTGGCCAAGGGCTACAGTCAGTGTCCTGGACTTGACTACACAGAGCCATTTGCACCCACTGCCAAGTTTGCTGCCCTTCGTGCCATTCTGGGAATTGCTGCCATTGAGGACCTGGAACTTGAATCCCTTGACATTTCCAGTGCTTTCCTGAATGGTGAAATTGACACAGAGGTCTATTTTCAGCAGCCTGAGGGATTTCACCAGGGTGGACCAAATCATGTTTGGAGACTTCTCAAGGCACTCTATGGACTCAAACAGTCACCCAGGGTGTGGAACAAGAAGCTAGACACTGTCTTACATGAGTTAGGCTTCACATGCATCAAGTCTGACAATAGCATCTACATCTGGCTCAGAGACAATGTCAAAATCCTAGTCCCTGTCTTTATTGACGATCTCACCCTTGCTTCCAAATCTCTATCTTCCATCTCCCATGTGAAGACTGAACTTGCAAAACGGTTCAAGCTACGTGACCTTGGCCCTACTTCCAGCCTGCTTGACATTGAAATCACTTGGGACCACTCACAATGACGTCTCTGTCTCTCACAGTGTCAGTACATCTCTGACATGCTTGATTGTTACAACCTTGCAGACAGTGCATCTGTCACCACACCCATAGACCCAGGTCTCAAATTGTCATCCTCCATGTCCCCTACGACTCCTGAGGAGATTGCTGAGATGAAGAACATTCCCTATGCATCAGCTGTTGGCTCCATGATGTATCTGTCAGTTGCAACTTGCCCTGACATTTCTTATGCTGTTGGAGTCTTGTGCTGGTTCAATCAGAACCCTGGCATGGCACACTGGAAAGCAGTCAAACACCTCTTTCGATATCTGAAGGGGACCATGGATTATCAGCTTGTCTATGCACCCTCACCATCAGGTGAACTCTTTGAAAGCTATACCGATGCTGACCATGCTGGGAGCCCAGACAATGGCAAGTCTACCAGTGGGTATCTCCTCAAAATGGGCACAGGTGCAATCAGCTGGTCCAGCAAACTCCAAACTATAGTAGCCCTCTCCACCACTGAGGCAGAATTTGTTGCTGCTGTTCATGCTGGAAAGGAAGTGGTCTGGTTTAGACAGTTCCTTGGTGAACTTGGGTATACATTTGATTCACCCTCTATCCTTTGCATTGACAACCAATCTGCAATCTCTGTTGCCAAAAACCCTGAACACCATGGTCGGATGAAACACCTTGATTTGCAATTTTTCTGGCTTCATGATGAAGTTGCAGCTGGCACACTCAGTCCTCTCTTCATTCCCACCACTGACATGGCTGCTGATCTACTCACCAAGCCATTGGAGCGAGTTAAAGTGGAGAGGTGTAGGAAACTGATGGGGATTGAAAAGCATATGTGAATATTGCAATGGTAACTCATCAGGGAGGGGTGTTGGGTCATGATTTTATTCCCCTGCATTTGTGTTTTGCACTTGCATCTTTGTTTCTCTTTTGCACTTTTCTCTTTTGCATTTGCATTCTCTGGTGCTTAAAATAAGCACCCATAACAACACACCATTGCACACCTTTGGGTCTTGTCTTTAGCATCCATATTGACAAGCCCCAAAGGCCATTGTTTCTCTCTGTGTGTGACAGTTAAGAGTCTCTAGACCTTCCCTGTCAACACTATCTGCCACAGTTCCTAGTAGATAAATATCCCTCACAAAGTACTATTGTTTTGTAGTTAGAGTGCACCATAAGTGCTTGCACTTACTTCAAGAAACATAGGAGCCACATACCCCTGGATGGGTATGTGGCTCCTATGTTTCTTGAAGTATAATACCCATCCTTTATTTAGCATTTTCCTTGTCACTATACATGACCCTATCTGTACTAATGATGGTAATCTCAACGATGAGCTCTATGGTTCGTTTCTACCTGCCCCACCTCAGAGTTTGTTCCCACTCGAAGAGCCTTTTCGGGGGGTGTCATTGTCCGCAAAGAACCCATCGTTATCAACAGTAATCGCGAACGACTCCAACTACACGTCACCAATAACGGGGATAGGCCGATACAGGTACAACTCCATGTTGACGCAGCGATTTGAGACTAACGTTCTGGCTAAGACGACTTCAGTAAAAGGATCTCGCACAAGCGTATTTTACTTATACTGTAGCATACTTATTGTTTAGATAAAAAAGGAATACAATAATATGAAAGGCATACAATCAGGGACAATAAGGAAAGGAACACAATAGTTCCACACGGTTTGCGACATACAACGGGGATCTATCAAGTACTTTCACAATATTCCAGACCTTACCCCGTTATTATTGCCTATATTGTTGACACGTCTCTTGATTCTAGGAGGTCGGATCACACTACCATTTCATAGAGACCAATCCCCAATTATCATTCGACCGCCGTCTCGCATATGGCAAGCGCTTGGATATCCCAGCCGGAACCGCCGTTCGTTTCGAGCCTGGGTACATTAAAACTGTCACGCTCTGTGCGATTGGTGGAAAACGTATCGTCTCTGGAGGTAATGCCTTGTCTACCGGTCATGTCGACCTTGGACGGACAGAGGAGATTATTCGCGGGTTAATGCAGAAAGGATTTGCGCATATACCTGAGCCGAGACTTAGGATCGAGCTGAAAGCGAAGGAAATTATGGACCGCGCTGCGTATGCGGCAATCTTTGGGCAGACGGTGCGCGGCCGCATACGTCTGGGTGACACGGGACTGTGCGTTGAAGTTGCGCGGGATGCGGTATGTCATATGCAAGAAGGTATATCCTGCTTTTGAATATATCCTCCCAGACTGTGTATAGGGAGGAGTGCAAATTTTAGGGAGGAGTGCAAATTTTGGGGAAGGAAGACCATCCGTGACGGCATGGGACAAGCATCCTCACATCAACCGATCAATGCCCTTGACCTCTTGATCAGCAACGCACTGGTTATCGACCACTCTGGAATATTCAAGGCTGACATTGGGGTGAAGAACGGCAAGATTTGCGGTCTGGGTAAAGCGGGAAATCCCCACATACAAGATGGCGTGCATGATAATTTAATTGTGGGCTCGGCGACGGAAGTTGTTGCCGGAGAAGGGCTGATTGTCACGGCTGGAGAAGTGGATGCTCACGTGCATTTTATATGTCCGCAGCAGGTTACCGAGGGACTTGCGTCCGGTATGCTACTCTGATTGTCTTATGATATCCTGGGGTATATGGAAGTGTTGGCAGGGATCACGACGTTTATTGATGGAGGGACGGGTCCCTCTGTGGGAACGTCTGCGACGACATGCACGCCATCGCCCTTTTATGTCCAACATATGCTGGCTGCGGTCGACTCGCTGCCTGTCAATTTCCTCATTACGGGGAAGGGGAATGATTCTGGACACGAAGCATTGGAGGATATAGTCAAAGCTGGCGCTGCGGGCTTGAAATTGCACGAGGTATATGATCCATGATACTCAAAAAAGTCAGTTATTTAATTGCATTATAGGATTGGGGTAGCACGCCGGCAGCCATCCGCACTTGTTTGGATGTTGGTGATAAGTATGACGTGCAAGTGCGTCAGCCGTTTCCATTTCATAGTTCGGCATATTCATCGAGAGCACCTTTAGGTCAACATCCATACAGACACGCTTAACGAGAGCGGATTCGTTGAGAGTACGTAAGGTCCGAGATGTTTCAATTAGCTTGATATATCGTCCGTTGTTGCAGGTACCATTGAAGCATTTGGAGGACGTACGATACACACTTTCCACACCGAAGGTGCAGGTGAGAATCAATCTGGCTACCTTGAATTGTGCAGACCTTAATTTACACTTTCGATTCAGGTGGTGGACATGCTCCCGATACTATCGTTGTGTGCGAGCATGACAATGTACTACCCTCATCGACGAACCCGACGAGACCTTTCACACGTAACACCCTGGATGAACACTTGGATGTGAGTGGTAAAGGATATACTTTTGTGCTGGCGTGTGCTTATTACCTCTCCAGATGCTTATGGTAGGATTAAATTTTGCACTGATATCGCTGTTCAAGTAAAAACAAACAGGTCTGTCATCACCTCGACAAATCCATCCCCGAGGATCTTTGATTCGCAGAGTCGCGCATCTGTGTCGAAACTGTCGCGGCCGAAGACGTCCCGCATGATACCCGCGCTATTTCGATGATTAGCTCTGACTCTCAGGCGATGGGACGCATCAGGGAGGTCGTCAGCCGCACATGGCGCACTGCAGCAAAGATGCGCGAATTCAGAGGAACGCTCAATGAAGTGGGCGACCTTGAGGGTGTAGATAATGGGAGAGTTAAGCGATATGTGGCAAAGTACACTGTTAATCCGTGAGTGCAGTCCCACTTTCTTGGATGTTACCGACCATGCCACTTATTACATTTTACATTATAAGTGTTGGAAAAGATTTTTAAGGTGAAAGATTGTGGGGAAAATACAAACTCATGAAAGGCTCATGAGCGGTCAGACCAAAGCTGACATGAAAATTGTTATATTACAATTAAAAACTAAGCCACTTATACAAGAAAAATACGCTAATGTATGGAAAATATTTTTATGCGCGCGCGCGTCATATATGACGCGCGCGATTGGCGATACGCGAGTGGATGTCACGCGCGAGTCTAGCCCATGTGACAGAAAGGAAACGGTCAAATCGGCGATGCTATAAACAACATCATGGCAATGGGCAATAGTAAGAAAAGAAATAAAAGAAAAATAGAAATAATCACGAGGAAAACAAAAATAATAATGAACCAACTTTTTGACTTTCTAACAATTAGGGCCATTACACATGGAATAAGCCATCTAGTAGGACAGGTGAAGGAGGGAACGCTTGCAGATCTCGTGCTTTCAAAGCCCGAGAATTTTGGTGCAAAGCCGGAAATGGTCCTCAAGTCCGGCGTGATTGTGTTCGCGCAAGTACGTTTGTTTTTAACCTCAATCGACGACGACGACACGCTGATGACGACTGCCAGATGGGAGACGCCAATGCGTCGATCCCGACCGTGCAACCCGTGTTCTCCCGTCCCATGTGGGGGGCTCACTATGGATTGTGTAAACGCGCCGAGGCCGTGCGCGGATGTCAGAATGTCTGGAAGAGCGGATGGGCGTGGAGCCTGCAGAGAAGTTGCCGCTTACGAAGGGGTGAAATTTGTTCTGAAAAAGAAGACCTGACCGCTCGACGAGGTTGTGTGTAAGATACATTCTGTCTTGCTTGATTGAATAGGGTATGTGTGAGGTATGAAAGGCTTTACATGTACAGTACAACTTACTCGTATAAGTTACTTCGGACAAGGTTCGATCTCATCTCTTCGATTTCGGTGGTTGGCATATTTTTCTACGGCATCTCTTCATCATTGCTCCTGAATGAACTTCCAGCAATAAGTTTTCGTCGGAAACAGCTTTTCAAAGGACCGGGGAGGATGCCCGAAAATTGCACTTTTTTTTCGAAGCTTGACAGTTCCCAAGACTGCCTTGACAGCTATTTAGGCAAATATTAATCCCCATCATCGTTCCTATGGTAGTGACGACGGAGATTGTGTAGCCCTGCAGTAGAAATCTCATTCTGAGCGATTTGTTTAGTACGACGCTCCATCGTCCGTCAGCGGGAGAGTGATATCAGAAAGGGCTGGGTGCTTGGAGAGGAAAAGGCAAGACTTTGTTTCTCCAGGGAGATAACAAAACAAGCTATAGATATCATCAGGAAGAGGCGACGTGAAAAGGAAGGGAACTTAGCATACCTATTGGGTCAAAACAGTGTCGTACTGCATTTGAAGTGGCTTTGAAGTAGTTGAGTGAAAGATAGGATGTTGAAGCGTAGGTATGAGTCCAGTCTGGGGAGCTCTCTAGGAGGTGGTTGAAGCGAGGGGGAAAGATGTAGTGTTGTGGTGGGGAAATACAATTGCTTCACAAGGCTCCTTTCCCCTCCCTAGTCAGCCTGAAGTGCCCGCCGTTGACCTGTCAAAGAGAATCAAGAATCATTAACTTATTTCACCCAGCCAGTAGGCTTCTTATAATTTTCATGGCCCCTGTTGTGAACAACCATGTGGATTGGGTTAACCCTCGTAATACCTACCATATTCTATCACTTTAGCCACCATGTCCTTGATTGGCTCCAAAGATAGCATGTATATCATCTTTAATAAAGCTTGCTTCTTTCCAGTTCGTATATAATTTCTTGCCAATGACTATTTTTTAACTTGCAGCAGGGGGGATCTGACTATGAAAAAAAAAATAGTTTTGAATCAGCCTCAATCCAGAATGCAATCGTCTCCCACCATATAGGAAATGATGCAGTTGAATTGAGAATTGAGACTTTGCAAGGAGTGATGCTGCTGCTGGTTTTTGAAAGGTGAGATCTTTACAAGGCCCTGTCCATTCAACAGATGCATATTTATCGCATACGGCGACTCACTCAGGATGTCCTGGAAAGGGTGTTTGAATACACTTCAGAAAACCCACCTTTATTTCTTCTGAAGGCTGTTATGTGAGGCGAATTGGGATTATTCTGAAATGCTGAGACAACTCTTGACAGTATATTTAGAGGTTATTGAAGCCTGGAGAACGTAAGAGAGGTCGTAGCATGCAGTATAGACATGATATTGTTTCCAAATCCAGAGCATCCGCACGTGAGTTTGAACCATGCGTGTTGTTTATTGTTGTTTGGCGTTGGCGCTTGCGACGCGCCTTGCTGGTAACCACCATGTCGACCTATGCAGGATCTCTCCAGTCCAAGAAAAAGCAAGAACTTCAGGACATTGCCCATGCCCTCAGGATCTCAGACTCTGGAACGCGTGATGAGCTCCAAAGTCGCATCAAAACACACCTCGGCCAAAACGAGGAAACACTCGCTGAAGATCCCAGGTTTGGAGGCTTGTATGGCCGCAACCGAAAGCGGAGCGTGCAGCCCCATATGCCCTCGTGAGTGGGTCCTGCGACATTACTAGTTCACCCCCCTAATGGGCGGTGAGATAGTGTGAAGGAAGATGCTATTTCAGTGTCCTCCGAAGACCACGACGGCGTCAGTGCAATGCCACCTCCCAGAATGTCACGCCAACATGCTGCACGTGGGGCGCCTCCTCAAAACGACAGTACGACCAAAGTCGTGAGAGAACTAGATCCCGCGGAACTCCCTCCACTCCCACCATCCCCTATCCCATCGGCAGTCGTGCAAGCAGCTTCTGCCATCGGACGGGATGCATCTGCTCTGGTGCAGAGAGTCAAACAACAGGAGCGAACTATGGCTCTTGAAGGCCGCCGGTTGCTTAAAATTACTCAGGGGGTATGTCAACATCCTATCCATCAAGTGATGTCATAGCTCATACCCTCTTCAGTTCCTTTCGGATGCTTCCAACATCTACACCATTACCCTCTTCTTCGAATTGTTCCTTATGCTTCATGCCGTTCTCCCCTTTTCACACTTGCGTATTCCGCTCAATCCTCCATACAAGCTCGATGACCCTATCCGACCGACGTCAACATGGGTCGCCACCATCCCATATCCCACTCCATCTTACTTCCTTTCTGGAACATTTTGGACTATTTTAGCCAAGTGGTCACTCCCGACGCTTGTCATTCCCCAATTTTGTGGCGCCCTTATATCGTTCAGCATTCCTCCAAGGGAAGTTGACCCAGTTACAATTGGGATCGTCAGGGTGGCTTGCAGTGTTGCTAGTCACTGGGGAATCGCTAATGACGTTTTGGGTTCACGATGGAGAATCTTGAGCGCAAGTGTGGGTGCTGCATTTGCCTTTGCAGAAGCCCTCGGGGAGAGGAGGAAAGCGACACGCCTTTCTCACAATAGCACCGTCTCTCAGCAAGATTTCTAAATCGGCCTCTGGTCCCGATCATTTCGATTTTTTTTCTGCAACTGAAATAACGATGCTCTCGGGCGTCCCATTTTCCCCTTCATGCTTGCTTTTCTTGCTTTCCGATCGCTTTGTTTCTACATATGGTTAGGCTACTGTATGTTGTAAGGTGGTTGTATGAGCTAATACCCTATCCTGTGCCTTCATGTCTTCATATCTTCCTCTTGTTTATCCACTTCTGTTTTTTTTTTTTTTTTTTTTTTTT
>QLPG01050211.1:0-17639 GCA_003314385.1 Gomphus sp. MG54 | reverse complement strand
TCCTCAACAGCACGCTCGTTCTGCAGTGTTCTGCATGTTATTCTTCACGGCCACAGGCTGGATGGACTTGTATGACATGTGGCGAGCAAGGCATACCCCATGACTTCTGGTCGTGTCGATATTGCGGTCAAATAAAGAGAGAGAGCTAAGGGAGTTCCGTCCGGTCCATGTACACATAGATTGATGTAATACGATTGCTAGTCGATAATAATGTAGATATGGTGGGATATCGAGGGACATTCACTCCATTTCTATATCACCCTCATCATCGACCCACGCATCATCGTCTCCGTCGGCCTCATCCGCAACTTCTTCTGAAGTGACCTCCACTCCTGCGGCAGCTAATTCCGCGATGATCTCTTGTGTGTGTTGCAGAACCTGTTCATCGGGGTGTTCCTGCGCTTTGTGCAACTTCGTCGCTCCAGACATGAGAGGCATACCCGTCGGAAACAGATGAGAAGAAACTCACAGTTTGACAAACTTCCAAACAACTGCGAGCATCCTGTGCAATTTCCTCCCATGTTAAACCCCCAACGTCGGCCTTAGTCTCACGCGCTTGCTCGGCCATGAGGAAGAAACACCAGCCCTCAAGATACCACGCCTCAACCTCCTCATCATTTGTCGCGAGTACACCCGTCAAAATTTCGAGCGCATTTGTGTATAGGGACAACTCCAAAAACAGCCTTGTTAAGGACAAGCGGACTGGAAGCGGGGGGATCGCAGGTGAGTCTGGATGAGAATCAAGTATTATTATCATGTGTTTTTTGAGTTGAAAGATAGAGTTCTCATGCCAGAATCAAGATGCTTCCACCGTTCCCATGCACGCTCGGCGCATTCCTGGGCCTCTTCGGGTCTTTTTTGTGACATACGCACAGAGGCGAGAGTCTGGAGAGCTTCGGAACTGGTAGGGTCTATTTGGAGAGCTATTGTGGCGAGATTATCACAAGTTTTTTCGGCTTCATCCTCAAAGCTATAATATAAACAGTATCTCCAGCTATGAGCAGCGTTCTTATCATAGGAGTTATTAGAGACTGACCAGAGATCTGACATCCATATTTCCACCATGGCGACTAGCGCACTAACAGCCTTTCCTCTGATTTCATCTTCTCCGTCGATAGCTTCATCGCTTATCGCACGTTCTTTACCTTTAACCTGCAGCAACAAGATATCTACCGCTGCCTGGTAATGGCGAAGGGCTTCATGTGGCTCATCACTTAATTGGGCAAGGTTAAGGTGTGCAGAAGATGATGGCAGAGTTGGTGCGTAAGGCGAGGGTGGAAGAAGCGAACAAAAAGTCTGAGGACATGTCAGTATACTAAATGACCAGAACTGCAAGGTAAAACACCTGCTTCGCTGCGTCAAGCTCACCCATCTCTAGTTGCACCTCACCGAAAAGTTCTCTAGCACTAGTATGGCCGGGTTCTTGTTCAAGCACCCGAGCCAGAAATTTGTGGGCAAGTTCATAGTCGCATTGTGTGACTAAAACTTGAGCCTTTTCGATTAATGATGCAGTGGAGGGCGGTGGCTTTGTGGTTACAAAGGCGGAAGGCTTTACCTTCGCTATCGATGGTTTTGAATTCTTTTTCGTTTTCGTCCTACCCATAGAGCAGTCGGTGCAGCTAAGCGCTAAAGAAACTTAATTTTTGGGACGCCAGTTTCCGAGAACATGGCTTCGGGTAACACTTGGCGTCAGAAGTATTGAATGGAGAATAACGAGGGTACCATTAGTGGTACTAGCCAATATATTAATTGTTGTAGTATTGCCAACAATGGAGGAACCGCTTGACATCGGGGTCCAAACATGACAACAAATCGTATGTATATAATGCTTCTTCTCGTGCAGGTCTGCCTGATGAAAGCTGAAAAAGGCAGCTTTAATGGAGTCCTGGTGATGATGGTATACAGGTAGTTAGTGACAGACTTCATTCACCTACATAAAAAACGCCTTGTCTTAAAATTAATGGAACATTGCCCAGCTCCTTGGTCCTCGGCACAGGTAAGAGACAAACACGACGACTTAGCAATTTGAATCTTCCCCCGTCGCAGTATGTCCTCGATAGCATATTCCCTTACACTTTAAAAAGTACTATTTCTTTCTACAATCGAAATAAATCAGTATGGCAGGCCGATACAAAAATTGGTCATTGAACCTTTTTACTCTGCCAAACTCCTTCTTGATTAAAACCCGAAATGGGTACACGATCCCGATACCAGCATTCGAAATTTTTGATTCAACTTATCACGTAGCATGTGTAGCTGTTTATCCTTCTCCGCCTGCAGAATCCAGCTTCGTGCGTTTCGCCTGCCCTGCATGTTCTGTCACTCTTTCCGGATCAAGATCCTCGACTAGCCTTTTCGGTGATATAGTACTTGAAATAGGATAGGTTTCCCCACTGGAATGGTTAGGAAACTCGCAAATGGAATGTGCAACTTCGCTGACGGTCTCGGTGAATGATGATGTGGGCAACGAAATTGGATAAGCTCTGCTGGGGATGCGAGATGAGGGATGCGAAAATCGTGGGCTTGGCACTCTAGCTTCGATTGGAAATGAATCGACTACCGAAGAATGCAATGGAATAGTCGGAGATAGGAGAGAACCGTCATTCTGAGGGGTTGGCTCGTTCGTGAATTCAGAGTCTATCTGCTGAATTGTGAGAGGGGGTATACGCCCCACTGGGCCTCCCATAGGGACAAACTTCATCTTCCCGCTCCGTACCAGGTCTAATAACAGACGGTTGTCTTTCAAGCTGTTGTTGGACGGATTACGCATTCTAACGCCAGAAGGCCACCCAATCAACCGAACATTGTATAATTCTTCTAATGCAGTAGGCTTTGTCCAACGCATTTCTGCTGCCGGGTTACCGCTAACCGACCTAGGTAGCTTGTTGTAAGTCTGCTGTTCTAGCTGGTTTGCGCTCCAAAAATAAGTTTGCTATACCTGAGTGCGTGTCTTACAGCCGAATTCAATTCGGTCTTCACATCGCCACTCCTCATGGTTATTGGGTGTCCGTCCGAACCTGGGGTATGGGTGAGTGAATATAAGGAATTCGAGTGGGCCGCATTGATCGAGGAATCCAGGACTTGGGAGGCTAATTCAGCGTCCTGCATTTGGCATTTGAGACGAAAGGCCCTGGCCCCATTCAATCCACCACCTTTCAAGCTCATCCAGAACTCTTTTCCGAGGTCTGTGCCACCTATCCAGCTATTTTCATAGGATTCAGAAGACACAGGGGGAACGCCATAGTTTCCAGTATCAGAGTTAACAGTGGTTGATGTGATAGGAGAAGACGCCGGACGGGGGGATACAACAAGAAGAAGAGAATCGAGGCCTGCAGCATCATGGAGCGTTTGAAGTGTATTACTCAATCGTGATAAGGTGTTTCGTATGGAGGGTATACCTGTGGTATTATCTACATATAAACCATGAGGTCTTAAAGTGAGTAACAGGTCATATAGATCACCTTGTGCGCTTTGGTCGGAAAAGGGGGGACTTGGATCCACGGAGAATATATACCTCGCGTGGGGAATGGCAACAAGTTTTCGGATCTTTTATTTGATTAGCAACAATAACATTCAAAGCTGTGGTGTAATGGTTACTTCATCGACTGGGCGTTGTTCTCGGTTGGCAAATGTTTCCAACTCCTTATATTGGCCTTCTATAAAGCTCTCCAAGCGTTCCAAGAACAGTCCATCATGTTTATTCTTGTTCTTAGATGATTTCCTCTTCTCTGACTCGTGATCCAGCAGTTCGAAGTAGGCAGTGTCGGTAAGGTACATTAAGTCCACATCGTGGCGAGAGGAAACGCATGATGCTTGGTTCATTTCCAGGACACAAAAACCCGCCCTCCAAGTTAATGGACCAAATAATAATCACCGCGTAAGTAGAAAAGGGGCGAGGTAGCGGGCGACGTTAGGAGAACATCTGTTGCCACAAGTTCTGGCAGCGCCAAGTAGTCGGAAGCCCACTACTTCCTAAATTCATGGCAATGAAGTCTGTCTAGGTAGCATATTTTCTTTACCAAACACATCATGATACATCGTGAAAAAAACCGGTTGAACTAATGCTAAATGGATAGTTGCTGGGAATTATGCCAATCGCTCTCTCTATAATCATCCTTTATAATCATAGTGCCATTACAGTCCGAATCTTGAGGGGTATGACGCCTTTACCTCTCCCATCCCATTCTTTCAACAGAGCTCGGCAAACCGGACATCTAGTATTTACAGCATTAGTGTCATTCGTGTCAAATATCAACTTGTTTTACATACCTTGCAGCCGCCCCATCGCTACCTATAGGCATCGCCATGTCGAGGGCACGCTGAATTCCACCCCTCACGGCTGCGAATAGACATCCCCCACACAAAACATGACCACATGGTGTGAGGCATGCATTTGTCACTGTCGAGAAGCAAATTGGGCACGTATGCGTAGAAAGAAGGTTGGAGGGTGCGGGTGTGGAGGAAGATGGAGCTGGTGGAATATCGGTAGACGTAACGTGATTGCTGGGTCCTGCCACTGCGTTTCTCCTGTGACTAGATTTTTTTGCCTTGATGTATTTTGCCATTTGGGTTTGATCATAAGAATCATCGCAGGTATCTTCTGACCAAGATTTAGTATCCTTTTCAACATCTATGACCTGGCGAAGCAGACGAGAGGGTCCAGCAACTGGCTGAATGGTTTCGGGGAGTGCATCAACATCCACTATGTGGTCCTTTTCTTTGGCTCGTTTGGCACGATGGCTACCAGATGAAGCTGGAGAATCCATGCGAGGACCGAGGGGCCGTGTCGTCAATGGGGGAGGCAGTGGCAAGGCATTGGCCGTAAGATCTACAACAGAGTTGGAGCGCTTTCTCTTGTACGGCATGGTAGCAGGTAATGAACAACGACACTAGACAGAAGGGCGTGAGACGCTTACTAACCAGTGACGTTATGGAGTCACACGAGTAACTTTTTAGTCGACGTGGAGATCTGTGAACTTTAGTTCCTCATCCCAAATTATCATGGAACAGCTTGAGTCCTTAGGCCCCGAGTCTATGCGTCAGTTCGATGCTTTTCCAAAGCTTCCTTCGACATACAAAGCTCGCACGCAGGGTGGTGGTTTCTTGACACTGTTCGTGGCATTAGTGTCATTTCTTCTCGTGGTCAACGACATCGCCGAATTCATTTGGGGATGGCCAGATTATGAGTTTAGTGTTGACAAGGATGGGGACAGCTTCATGAACATCAACGTGGACCTAGTCGTAAACACACCGTGCCGTTGTATGTCTCGCCGTTACTCTCTTCGACATATATTAAGCCAGAAAAATGGGCAGATCTTAGCGTCGACTTGAGAGATGCTCTTGGAGACCGCCTTCATCTAAGCGACGGGTTTCGCAGAGACGGGGTGCGTTCTTTTACTCATACTTGTTCAGAATCGGGCATTAACGCCAACGGGAAGGTTTCGTTTGATGTCGGCCAGGCTACAAAGCTCAAGTGTGTCAGATTAACGGCTTGCATGGGATCTAACACTCAGATATTAGTTTCCTAGGCAACATTCAGCCATGCTTTCTGCTAGTCAAGCAATTGCGCAATCGCGCCGCTCTCGAGGTTTCTTTTCATTCTGGCGATCTTCTGCACCTAGCTTCAAGCCGACATACAAACACCAACCCGATGGGTCTGCATGCAGGGTATATGGCAGTCTCGAGGTGAAGAAAGTCACAGGTGAGGTTTATTACATCAATGACGGCTACGCTCTGAACTGCATTATAGCAAATCTTCATATTACTACTCTTGGACATGGCTATTCAAGCCATGAACACACTGATCATAACGGTGCGTTCATATCGTTTGTGTGTGTTGTGCTTCGAGTGATTGGTTGTACGTAGTTATGAATATGTCCCACGTCATCTCCGAGTTTTCTTTCGGCCCCTATTTTCCGGACATCACTCAGCCTCTTGACTACTCTTTTGAGGTGACGGATGAGCGTATGTCTCCTCAATCTTGATTTCCTGACGATGCAGTAACGCAGTCCATCCGACAGACTTCATGGCTTATCAGTATTTCCTCACTGTCGTTCCTACTACATTCATTGCACCGCGTTCCGCACCCCTACGCACGAACCAGTACAGTGTGACACACTATGAACGTGTGTTCGAACACAACAAGGGAGCACCTGGAATATTTTTCAAATTCGACCTTGAGCCTCTCGCTCTAAGTATCCATCAACGAACGACTACATTTGTACAGCTTTTGATTCGGTAAGTGAACATTTTCTTAATGCCGGTCATTCGCAGCCAATCATACGCATCGCAGGTGCGTTGGAGTAATTGGTGGTGTATGGGTCTGCACTGGCTGGACTTTCAAAGTTGGTTCCAAAATCACCGAGGCTGTTACTGGTCCAGATAAGACACAGGGGATCGTTGCCGCAGAGGCAACCGGTGTCGCAAGACGCTGGGGTGGGGGCGACCTTCGCTCACGCCCAAATGCTGGGGCAAGTCCATATAACTCCTACTCTAATACTCCAATGAGCGCAACATTCTCTCATGCTGCGACGCCCATGGGCAGCTTCTTCCCTACAACTGCGCCCGGAAGTCCGCTCCCTCCAACATTACTGGGCGCTGGTTCGCCTTATATGACTCCGCCACCGCATGCAACCTCATCATTCCCACCTTCGCCTGTTCCGGACGTGAATGGATTTCCAGTCTCGCCTTTCTCGGCTTCCCCACGGCAGAATGGATTCCCGTCGTCGCCCGTTGCTGCACAGCGGTCATTTCCCCGGTCAGGAAGCCCGGAGTTCTCGCCTCGGAATGCGGCTCATAGGGGATCGAGCGGACTCAGAAATGTGAGCGGCGGTGGGGATGAGTTGAAAAAAGTGGAATAATATAGGATCGGTTTCTGAGGTTGTATTTCACCTTGCATGTAGGTGTATAGAACCCAGAAAAGACTGATCTATTAATTAAGACTCTCTTCGGAGAGGTCCAATATTATCGTGAAATTGGTGTCTAGTCGTTGACTAGGTCTCGTTCACGATGCATGAGCCTCCGGCCTCGCGCTAATTCTTGTGGCCACTTGCTTCAATGATGACTCGAGAATTCTACTTAAGCATTAGGTCAAAATTTCGCGATGTTCTAACCAAAATTCGTCTTTGATAATGTCACAATGGAGGACTGATATCTTGTGAGTGACCTTAGTTTTCTTGGGATGCTTGGTGGTGGACCTCTGATTAGGATGGGCTGTGGGTTCATCCGGAGGCTTGTCGGCCATGGTTATAACTTCAACATCAAAGATCTTTGGGGTAGGGGAGACTGTCTCAACAATCGCTGGTGGTGACACCTTATGAGGTGCGACATAGTTACTCGGCGTCAGACGATAGATAATCCGCAGAAGCATAGCTGGGATATACCTCGACACGAACAAGGACGCTGCCTTTCCGAAACCGTGCAGGGAGTTCATTATAGTTAATACCGAACTCATTAAAGAGCATTTCATGCTTCGTGCTGGAGACGGTACCCTGCGTGAACAATTTGATTTGGAGAAGTGAGAAAATCACAGAAATCCGTACTCGTAAAGTATCATGGGCCTGAGAGACCGTCTGGCCTTGATTTTGCACGAGTGCCCAGAAGACAGTATTGTACAAGTTATTAATATGTGCTGTGGCAGATCAATGCCTATGGCCTCGTATACGAAAAAATAGCCCGCTTACTGTCAGCTTGCCGCCACGCAAAGTAATCCTTGACTTCTTTCTCTCCAGGATACACTACCAAACGACCATCGAAGCAAGGTGCATATTGAAGTGGCGTAGCTGGGAAATACTGAGACCAGAGCATCACATAGGATGCTGTAAATAGAGAAGTGAGCGTTGTGATGATCTTGCTGGAACGCCTATTGTATAGTGTACAGGATTTTTTAAATAGAAAACTTGGCACAAGAGCCACGTGAGCACCTTTGTAGGCTGGAACCGTTCATGTTATCTTACACACCTGAACTCGTCACTCTCACCAAAAGCAAGAACGATATCTTTATATTCTTCCATCACCATTCTAGCAGAATGGTCCATTAGCTGCAAAGCCCGCTCATCGTTGGGCTTGGCGAATCCATGTGTCTCTGAAAATCTTGTCGAACCCTTCGTTCAGTGGCTGCGAACGTGCGCATGCGTGTCCGACGCGTCTCACCGATGAAATGCATGCCCATCGAGACGCGCAACGATAAAGGTATTGGGAAGGAGTAAGTCTGGCAACTCGAATGTCTTCACATACGCGAACCTAGAACCTGCCATGAAACGGTTGGGCGCTTACTTAATTAGTGTCGATTCGAAGTCCGATTTAACCTGGTCTGGACTTAGTCTCCTGCTTTCATCCCAAACAGAAGCATGAATAGTAGCCATTCAAATGCCACCCCTGTATCATCATCTGCTCCAGCTTCATTTCCACCTTTCTTTCGACGTCGCACCCTAGGACGAGCACCGTCGCCTCCCACGTGGGCTTGCTACGAACAGATTCCTCCACCTGCCAGCGACTCAGACGACTGTGATACCGATGTACAGACGGACAGCGATACACAAAGCGGAAGTGACAGCGAGGTCGAGGACGAATATGTTCACGACAAACCCATGTGTCCCGACTCTCCTGGTGGCGACATGGAGATGGAGATGCAGGTCGGAGAGCCTGGGTCCGAGGCATTGTGCGAGACAGGGATGGAGCTTGACGGGACTGGCGGTGATGACCGAAGCCAGGATAATTCTGGAGCAGAGAACGCTTGTGGTAGCGCAAGCGAACAGTGGCACGACGATGATTGCGAGCAACGGCTGAAGAGGCAAGACAAGGGCAAGCAACGTGCCATAGAGCCCGAGCTCGAGACACTACCAGTCGAGAAAAGCCCCAAGAAACGCCATAGAAAGCGAAGACACCATGACAGTTCCTCCATGTATCGTCCCATTCTTACTATCAAGAAGTCTGAGGGTTTCGTATGGAATCAGGTCCGACAATCTTGTCACTCTTGTAGCTCAGCATTGACAGGAACTTGCATTGACTTGCAGGACCTATTCGTTCCATCTTATATCAAAGACCGCTGTTTGTATTGCTTGTCCTACTCTGTTACTTTCATGCTTAATTCGTGAGACGTTTAGATATCGCCTCAACTTCTCCACCTTGCTCTGGATTCACAAGTACTACGTCGATGTTAACGTCCGTTCCTGCGAGCGAGCTCCATGACAACTATGAAGTTGAAGTCGTTGAAATTCGAGTGCAAGGGAACGAGCTCGATGGAATCCTTTCGTGACTCTCACCGTGGTAGACACCTTCCTCTTCTGTTGGACTATGAAGCCGTGGTCGGTGCCTGCGTTAGCATTCTCCCTGGTTGTATAGCTGTTACAAAAGCTTTCGTTCCTTTTTTTTTACATCTACCAACGCACAGTGCGTCTGTACATCCTGGTATTACAAGGGCATATTATTTTGAAGCCAATTCTGTTACCTCTGGACTTGAGTTCTGAATGGTTCAATACACAGATTCTAGCATTAGATGAAAACAGTACTGGAAAATCAGACAAATACCGCGATTGACACACTGACCTGAGGGCAGGAAAAGTCGTCGGCCCAAAAAGGATGTATATAAAATAAAGACGGCGATTTGTTACAGCATCCTAACGTTACATATTGAAAGTAGAAAAACACGTAAGATGTTACATCAACAATGATAAGGAGTCAAACAACACAACTCGATAGTTTATGCAAACTGGAACAGGTCAGCTCGTTAAATGCGTGTCCACGTTTAAATATATATTGGGTGGCATATGGTTGCGGATACAACCTAGGGATTACTTGTTCTGTTCGGTGGATGCCCCACCATGGGGTAAGGGCGTATAAGTGAAAAGGCTGTTATTCGGCCCTCGTCGAAGGACACCGCTTGAACCTGTTGAAATAACGCCTGTACCGCTCGGCGTTATGGCGGGAGTTACTCGCGGCGTGGAACCTGCACTACCCTGGGCATCATTAGACAAAGGTCCTCCAGCCGAAGTAGGTAGTTTTGCAGGTGAAGAATTGACATTAAGAGCTCTTGGAGGTAAAGATGGTGGAGGAACAGGAGTTGAGGATCCGTTGCTTTTTCTGGTCTCTTTCCGTTTCCCTTTTCCTGGAGTCTGCTTTTCCACCTGCTGGGGTTCCATCACTGGAACTGGGGCGTACGATTGACCATAGTAGCCTTGCTGGGGAGGCGTATGCACATAACTCTGCAGACCGTAGCTGGATGGATGTGCGGAATAATACATTGGCTGGTGATAGGGATAATATGCAGTCTGGGGATGAGGATACCACCCTGTCTGAGGGAATTGTGCATGAGAGTGAGTAGAGACATGTTGAAGTTGAGTAGAGACATGTTGAAGTTGAGGAGAGACATGTTGAAGTTGAGGAGCTATTGGAGGTGGAGCGGATGAATTATGTGAATCATTGGGATCGTTGTTGCATGTAGGGGTGATAGATGGAGGGGGGTGAGCAGCATTTATATCAGTAGAGCCCGTGAGTTCAGCCGGAGAAGCAGACGGTGTTTGTGTGGCCTCCAGCTGCGAACTAGAATAACCCACGGGGATAGAATGGACACTAGCGCTAGAAAATGTTGGTAGAGGTGGCTCAGCTGGGGGAACCGAGGGCTTCTTCTTTTTCGACTTTTTACCAGGTAGAGTAGATGAAGGCTTGAGGCCCAAATAGGTAGCTTTAATTAATACTTGATGCCTGAAGATGCATCAGATGAAGGTAAGCAACAGTACTTGTCCGACAGATACCTGGATCGCTCGTCACCGAATTCGGCAATGACTTTATCCCAATCAATGTCGCCCAGTTCTTTTGTTTTCTTCGATAGGTACGGGCTGGTTTCACTTTCTGGTATGCCTTCACCATCTTCACCATCTTCATCCTCCTCTTCCTCTTCTTGAACTGGTGCCGTCTTGTAACGCACACGGTATTTTTCCGCTAACATTTTGAGCTTCTGCACCTCATGATCCTTCCAAGTACCTTGAACATTGTTTGGTTGTCTGTCCTTCTCTTTTCCCTTTTGATTGTCCTTGTCGCCTGAGGTGTCCTGGGTTGGCGAGGGATAATAGGAAGGTGGGGCAACAGCAATCGTAGTAGGTGCTAAAGTGGCACTCGATCGGGAATTGAGATGTGCGAGGGAGCTAAGAACAGAGAGGGGAAGAGCCGTGGGCAAAGGAGGGGGGGTAGCAAGCGCTTGCGGATTAGCAAGCTAAGAAATCGATGAACCTGATGTGAGGCAAGTTCGGGAATGTCACTCACCAGAATATCACATGTTCTTCTAGCATCATTAAGGACACTAATCGGATCCAAGCCAGTTCCACGGCTCAAAAGTTGAAATGCTTGGGATAGTACCAGATGGGGAGTGGCTCTCTATACTCAGAGTAACATAAGGGTACTAATTCATGTACGAGAAGACGAGGTTACATACAATGAGCTCGGTCGCGGCCTCGTAGAATTCACCACACAAATTCAAAAGACGCCATTGAAATTCATTGAAACCCATTTCAGCATTAGAGGTCGTGGAAGCTGTGGGGGGAAACGTTGGAGGGGGTACGGGGGGTGCGGGTGGAGGTGCGCCTGAATACGCATATGCGTAAGGGTAGTGGGTGTCAAACCCAATCTGTTGGGAACCATCACGACCTTGCTCTAGGACGTCCTGGTCTGTTCGACGCTTTTTCGAACTTGAATTCTGGGAAACACTGGCTTTGCGCTTCCCGGCGGAGGTAGGGTGGGAGCTTATGGGGATATCAGCCTTGGTTTCTGGTTCACCATAGTGTATCACAGCGCTTTGACGCACTTTTCAACACCAATTGCCGGCGACACCTCACGTGACGAATTTCTAGGCGCAGCCTGTACATCTGGCCGGCGCTGGGCCGGAGAAATGGAGGTTTGCTGTATGGTTTCTTGTTGCTGTCTGACCTGAGCTTGCGTCTGGGTATGTTTTTGATGTTCAGGAGGTGCTAGCTGGAGCCTTGGGAGCTCGGTCTGGTGCTTCTGCGCGAGAGTGGGCGGATTCAAAGCATGTGAGAGAGATGATGAACTTGGGGTTGTCATTATTTTTTACTCCACGCCCCAGCGCTCCAGGGCTACCGTGTTGGGAGATTCGGAGTGGTGGATGGGTCCGAAGGCGTTGGTCTGTGCTTTGTGCTTGTTTGTTCATGCCCTTTTAAGCTCAGTTAAAACTCAGCACAGCAGTTCCTTTAGGGACCCATTTGCGTTGGATATTTGAAACTTCTTGTATTACTTTGAATTGCTTCCCTACTTCCTATTCTCTAGTTTTCAAAAAAAAGAAACAAACCAATGAACCTATGTCACGTTTCTAACGGGCGTCTAGCCGAGCTCTTTCACAGTCACAACTTGTCACATTTGGGTCCAAATTTTTTTTCAAAACGCCCTCGAGAAACCGATATGGCTGCCCTGGCTGCATTTCCTGTGCCGTCAGCCCCAGCTGTGGCTTCACGGAAAGATTTATACCTGCAGGGGCTGGATCCTGGACTATTAGATGCTGAGATTGTCGATTCTACACTAACCAGATCTATAGACAGTCCAGATGCAAATGATTTGGATGCTCCATCGTGTCTTGGACTCAGCCTAAAGACACAAAAGCGATTAAAAGAACTCGGGATAACAGAATTATTTGCAGGTAACAACATATGCAATAGGAGATACGACCACTGCTTACCAGATCACGTCATTGCACCAGTGCAAACTGCTCTGATACCGTTCTTGCTCCCACCATCACCTTACCAGCGCGCCCTGTATATACCATATAATCCTCCCTGCGATGTTTGTGTCTCTGCTCCTACCGGTAGTGGAAAGACGCTTGCATATGTCATACCGATTCTTGAGGTATGATGTGAAGTGCCATGCAATATTCATTGTCTCGCATCATGTTTACAGTTACTGTCGACCCGTCTTGTAACTCGCCTTCGAGCTCTGGTCGTTCTTCCTACTCGAGATCTTGTCATGCAAGTTCGTGAAACCTTTGAGGCGCTTTGCAAGGGACGAGGACTCAAAGTCAGTGATTTGATGGTGATTTATTATATTGCCTACTATGACTTCAGATTGCGACAGCAACTGGACAACACTCGTTCTCCCATGAACAAGCGCAATTGGTCGAGGACTCGCTCGTGCCGTACGTTTACTCTGATCTAATACATCTGTTGCGGCATAAGATTGTCCATCATCCTTTTAGTCACTCCCTTCTCCTGACCTGAAAAACGTTGATCTTCGATTAGCTTACAGGGCGGCTCAAGCAAAGTTGATATCCTTATTTGTACACCTGGACGCCTCATCGATCATCTTAATGACACTCCAAATTTCAGCTTGCAGCACTTGAGATTTCTGGTAGGTTTCGTATTTGAAGCACGTTCTTCTCCGTTCTTTAGTATGGTTTGTAAGAAAGGACTTGATTGATCGTTTACTGCTCTCGCACACAGGTAATAGATGAAGCGGATCGCCTACTCTCGCATTCTTTTCAAGATTGGCTTGTACAGGTACTCGTAGCTACCCGTCCCCCGCCTAACCCCGCACACACCAATTGTTTCGTGAATGAGGGTATTAATTCTAAGATTTATAACTCTTTGCCTTGGCACGATGCAATTTCGCCAGCATGGCTTCCGTTTCCACCTTCACGTTCACACGTCGATGTGAAGAGAGAATCGTCTTGTCAGAAGCTTTTGTTCTCTGCCACATTGACCAGAGATCCAGCCAAGATTACCGCTCTCGAGCTCAGGGATGCCAAATATTTCATTGTGAAAGACCCTCCTCGTGATGGCGAGAACAATGATCATCTGGTCCCAGTAGAGACCTTTGTCTTCCCAGCGACACTCAACGTGCGTTTTTCATAATAAATTAAAACGTTTTATTCTGGCCTGTGCTCAAAGTGCAGATGTTAGGAACATATGATCGTCTGTTCCACTTATCAGAAACCTCTCATCCTCTTCCACATGGTCCACAGACATGGAGTTACAAATGCCTTGGTTTTTACGAAATCCGCTGAATCCACGTACAGGCTGGTTAAGTTATTTGAATGCTTTGAAAATGCCAGGGACAGTGGCCATAGTGGTCTGATTGTACATCCCTATTCGAGCGACTTGAGTCCTGGAGAGAGGAGGTCAATCTTGGAGAAATTCAGGTTGCAAGAGATTAATATGTCAGTTGACATCTCCGATCCTACTATTGAGATTTACTCACGCCTATGTGAAATCTGTCATATTCTGTTTTCACCGTAATTAGACTTGTATGCACGGACTTGATTTCAAGAGGAATTGATATTAGCCATGTTTCTCACGTGGTGAGTTATGATGTACCAGTTGACATGCGCAAGTATGTCCATCGTGTTGGGCGAACTGCTCGTGCTGGGAGGACGGGTGATGCCTGGTCATTGGTCGAAGAACACGAGGTGCGCCGCAGATATTCTCAGGGATCTTGTTGAAAGTCTAATTTTTTTGTAGGCACGATACTTCAAAAAGATGCTTCGTGATGCAGACCATCTCTCCAAAGTTCGTAAGTTGAAAATTTCGGAGAATGACCTAAAAGATTTCAAAG
Source organism: Gomphus sp. MG54 (assembly GCA_003314385.1). Taxonomy (NCBI): domain Eukaryota; kingdom Fungi; phylum Basidiomycota; class Agaricomycetes; order Gomphales; family Gomphaceae; genus Gomphus; species Gomphus sp. MG54. The sequence continues at coordinate 3,089 of QLPG01050211.1, read as the reverse complement.
AATATTACGAGGTCTGTTCAGCTTAAAACAGTTTGTATAGCTACATTATCTAATTTCATTTAGATCGCCATGAATATGTATAGCGTGAAGCGAGGAGAGGACTAAAAAATGTTGTAATGGCTCTGATAATACTAGTACTGTATCACAGAAGAACGTTTGTTTCACACTCCGCTCTCATTTTTCTTATCTCCTACGCTTTCGTATCCAGCTCAATCTGAATGAGATGGCTGGAGCTAACTACATGGGAGGGAAGAGGTATGGATTTATTATTTCACAAGAATGAGCCCGTCCAGGGTCCTAAATACCGTGACTCTCAGGAGTGCAGTCAGAGCTCGAACGAAAGATGTCACCTCACGGCTCCAAAAAGGCCACTTTGGAAAGCGAAGATTGAATTTACTAGCTCATAGCATTGTCCAAAATAGTGTACATTCTCCGAATCACAAACCTAAGGCGCCCTCAATTGACCTTGCACACGCACGTCGTGATTCTTCTACCATCTTGCTGCAGCCACCAACTCAGACATTAATCCCCACTGAAGCATCGAAGTCCGCACCCTCTGCCTTGTCTCGATCTAAATCTTCAAAACTTCTAGCGGAACTAGAAAGGCTTGAACGTGTGTTTTGTTTATGTTTGCTAAGATGTTAATTTGTATTTTTATTGAACATTAGCCATATCTTTCTCTTCAAAAAAGAATCGTCTTCTCAAAATTTCAGATTATGCTGGCTTAATATCAAAGCCTCAGGGGAAGGCTTTAGTTGTTGACAACAGCGCTCCTGTCCAGTTCCCAGTTGGAAAACGAAAGGTGGATGCTGTTGATATTTTCCCCAAGAATATCCAGAAAAAGCGTGTGAGCACTTCTCTTACGCTCCGGTGCAGACTTATCTCTGATTTTATCTCTGATTCATTTCAGAAGATTTTGCCTGCCAGTGATTCCAACCATGGATCGTCCTCTTCGAACTTGCCTCCTTCTCCTTCACCAGCTTTCCCGCCCTATATCCCTCTACCTGGTTCCAATTCAAGTATACTCTCGTTTGACTTATCGGAGGAACCCTCTGAAATCTCAAGCGGTGATCATTTATCCGTCGCAGGCTGTCCAACCTCGACTTATGAAGATTCAATCCATTCTTCACACGGAGGGCGGGGCCTAGAAGACGGTGCCATCATACCTCAGCGCGAGCATAAGCTACATCGACGATACATAGATACTGAAAGGCCTAGTGGTCGAGAGCATAAATCGGATGTTTCTGAGATTCCCAACCTCCCCACTCACACACCACCAGAAACGTTTCCAGTGCAGCTTTTCGAGATGTCAGAAGAATGGTGTGAAATGGCACTTGATCTTCGCGTCAACGATTTCCAGAGACAACAAGCAACTGTGGACCCCGAAAATGCCCGAGCTCTTGGGAGATTGGGTGTAGATTTCTATGTTTTTCCTCATTTAAGACCTTTTAGTCCTCATAGATCATCCAAGGCTTTTACAGCTACTGATTCTTCGGACGGATTGTTTCGCTCATCGACTCCCAAATCACCTGTCACTCCCATGCCGCTCCAACGCAGCATAATTTCTACTCACTCCTCTTCTACAGGGGTTTGTGACGCACAGAAAAGCAACGAATCCCCTGTGCATCTCCCTGTTCCATTCGCCTCCCCCTCACCTCTTCCCATAGATATATGTCCCCACCCCGGTCTCAGAGTCTGGGAAGACCATGCGGGCAACGATTCCCCCATAGATATTCCTATTCCGTCCCCTGTCACCTCGCCTCTCCCCGTCAATATACGTTTTTCAAGTTTGGAAGTTTTAGAGTACGATACGCAACCTGAAACTCAAGAAACTTCCATCTATCCACATCAGAGTCTACAGCTACTGCCTGAAACTGTCCCGGATTTATCACCCGTTTCTGTGCATTCGCCCCCTCCCTGCGCGGAAATCGAGCCTACAGGTCATGGCCAGAACGATCACTTAGTGAAGCCTTCAATTGAGGACCTTACACAAAGCGTGAACATCTATAATATTCGTACGCATATACGGTGTTACAGATGAAACTGTTATAGGTGATGGTGAGATCATTTTCGCAGCCCCATCGTATACATTGTCCTGGGATTCTCTGATGGGAGGTAATCAACTCGGCCCCCCTGACCCCACGTTCGAACTAGTGAACCTCCCGTACACCAATGCTGATGCGGATGTAATGGCACTAGAAGACCTGGCAGGTTTACAACCGAGCAATATTACATCGGAACCCGAGGGTGGCGCAGCTTCCGACTTGTTACACGCTGAAAGTTTACTCGATTTAAATATTGACAAGGAACCTTTCATCGCCAGTCCGATATCTACACAGCCCGAAAACTTGTCAGCCATCAATGCCGAACACAACCTAGGGTTTGAGGATCATACCGAATTCGAGGTGACGGATAGAAGACAGCAGACAACATCTCTAGATTTGGTTCAAGGTGATGATGCAGAATCAAAAGGGTTGATCCAGGGTCCTTTATTATTTCCTATTGAAAATGAGGAGATAGACGATGATGATTAAGGAACTCGTTTCGACATGACAATCAAATGATATTCATTGCTGTTACTTTGTACGTTCCTGGTATCAACTGATGAGATTTGGACCACATCATACACCATTAAGGTACGAAGGGACTGTGCTCAACCTTACATTGGGCATTGGAAAGTTTTACCACAGGGAAAATAATAAGGAAAACCCCAAAAGTTGGTTGAATTTTCTCATGAATTTATTGTCAAAGAAAATTGTGACAGAACTGTGAATTTAACCCTGATTTTGTGGGTCATGACATCCATGGAAAAATCAAAATGTTTTTCTAGGTAAGCAATCTAAATAAAACATTGAAACAATCAATAATTTTCACAAGGTAATACGATGCAGTGAAACCACTAGGATATTTCCATCAAAATGATTATAAAATGTATGCATTGGTCAAGGTTTTTGTTGAAAATGTAGTCAAAATTGTACATTTTCATGGCAGGGACAAATTTGAAGAAATGCTGGATATACAGTATATTGCATTGTGTCATGATAATTTGGTCAGGGAAAACCAAGATGTAAGCTATGATTTTGTAAGGA
>QLPG01050209.1:0-12932 GCA_003314385.1 Gomphus sp. MG54 | reverse complement strand
GCATATGGTCACAGCAAAAAACCAGATGTATGGTTCGCAGATTCCGCAGCCACAGTTCACGTCACCTCTGACAGAAATGAGTTCACCACCTATCGAAAATATGACACGAACTGTACAATTAATGCCTTTGGGAAGAATGAAGTCCAAGCTATAGGCGAAGGAGATGTATTAGCAGATGTTGAATACCAAGGAAAAACCACAAGGATTCAACTCACTCAAGTGATGCATGTACCAAGTGCAGATGGCAAGATCCTATCTCTGAAGGTCCTGGACAAAAGAGGCTTTGAATGCAGAATATTCAATGGTTCAGTCAGTATTCTGAAGAATGGGGAAACATTTGTAGAGGCCCCACTTGGAAGTGAACTCTACGAAGTCTCGATGAAAGTAATAAAACCACAGAACACGGTCCTGGCTGCTGTCAAAAGAGATGGACCAGCTACAGACTTATATACGTGGCACTGGAGACTGGGACACCTCGGAGACACTGTTCTGAAGCAGATGGTCAATAACAATGTTGTCAAAGGCATGATTGTGACGAACAAAGACTTACATGGGATCTGTGAAGACTGCATTTTTGGGAAAATGGATGAAAAACCATTTCCCAATAGAGAAACAAGAGATACTCGCCTTTTTGGAACCCTACATGCAGATCTAATCGGACCAATGACCCCAGAGGCAAGGTGGTCTCATGCCAGATTTTGCTTGGTGATCAATGATGATCACTCAGGTTTTGGTTTTTCATTCGACCTTAGACATAAAAATGATGCAGCGAAAACAATTATTGACCTAGAAAAGTCAATTGAAACAAAGTTTCAGAAACGTGTTCAGACCCTCAAAACTGATAACGGAGGAGAATTCATAAACGAAGAATTGACAAACCACTGCCGAAGCAGAGGAATGACCATTGTCACCTCCGTTCCTCGAACCCCCAAACAAAACGGTCGTGCAGAAAGGAGGAATAGGGTAGTAATAGAAGGTGCAAGAACAATGTTAAAAGACTCACCGCTAGGAAAGGACCTCTGGGGAGAAGCTATTGCTACACAGACATATATCCGCAACAGATGTCCAACCAGTGCATTGTCAGGGAATATCACTCCCTATGAAAAAGTCTATGGGGAACCACCATCTATAAGTCACCTGAGGGTCTTTGGGTCCAAATGCTTTAGTAAAGTACCAGATGAAACACGCACCAAACTTGAAGACAAAGCCAAGGAATGCCGACTGATTGGCTTCGAGGGAGATTCAATCTATGTCCTTGTTGACAAGGAAAAGAAGAAGATAAGGTCACGCAATGTCATTTTTTTTGAAGGCACATACCACAGAGGTCACACAGAAGAATGTCAAAATGAAGCAGATGCAGAGTTTCCACAACAGACAGAAGTTGAAGAAGATAACATGGCTGAAAAGGAGACAAAACTTGAAGAGGAACAAGCAGCTGAAGAAGATAGAATAAAGAAGAGACGGACCATGATGGAGGTCTGGGGAACAGAGGCGTCAAGGAAGTCAGAAAGGATAAAGAACCAACTGACCACAGACCATGTACTCATCACCAAGCTCGCGAGCGAAAACAATTTGACAAATATCAAGATTCCACATTCACATAAAGAAGCTCAAAAATTGCCAGAAGCCATACACTGGAACACTGCGATGGACTATGAAGTGTTGAAACTTGAGGAGATGAACACATGGACTGAAGTTGATGAAAGTGAAGGTTGTAAGGTCAAGGACAAGGGATGGAGGATGGAAAGTGGATGATGAAGTGCCAGGGACTTAGGGTGGTAGTCGGTTGTGGTGTTGAACTTATATGACTAGTCATTTGGGTGTTCAAAGTCAGAGGGACTTGGCTTTAACTTATGCCAACTAGGGTATCAGAAGGGAGATTAGATGTGTTTGCTGTATATTAGTATGCCCCTATGGTTGCAACGAGCAAGTTGATATTCATATTTAAGGATCCTGTCCTGCCCGTGGACTTCCAAAAAAAACAAAACAGAAAAAAAGGATAATCAACCGTAAAATCCCTAAATTGCAATAATGCCATCGCAACACCCTACCTGCATGATACGAAACGAAAACTGTACACTATCATGATTATCTCTGGAAGACCGCCTGGTGCACTCACTGCCTCCCTCTTCCCCAGGCTGTGCCGAGCCGTATATGTCTCCATCGGGCCCCCAACACTATTAAACGAGAAAGTACCCTCCCCATCATTCATAAGAGGATTCTTCACTAGAGTCAGCGTGTCAGATGTCAAATTAGAAATAGAAGCTCCACTCGGCGTAACAGTCATATCATGATGCACCTCCTGTTCAGACAGCACTGTCGAGTCCACATCATCATGAACACCCACAGGCCCAATGATAAAATATCCACATGGAGATGTGTCAGTCGAGTCTTCAGAAGGAGATCCTGATGCGAAATCCTGTGCGCCATAACTGTATCCATCATGTTCACAATAAAAAAATGAGGGTATGTCTAGAATAAATGTACATACCAGGTAAGGTAACGACCTACGTGTCCCAGTAGTTCCAGCCCATCGTGATGCAAATGTGGGGTCGACAAAGCAGCCGGAAAGTGTGACCTGTCCACCTGCTATGGGCCTATGTGCCCAGTGAATGAGCTATCAATTGTGGCATGCGCGTGTCAACCTACAGAAAGGTGATGAGTTCACCAAGGGAAAATATGACTGGGTGGAGTTTCAGCATAGCACGGAAAGCATAGAGGAACAGGCACAGACCGCAGATGCAGATGGAGGGGATGACGAGATAACCGAGGAGAAGACCACCAAGCCCATGGTCTTGCTCCAAATGCTGTTCCAGATCCTGATCTCGATCCTAGTCCTGGTCCTGCTGCACTGAGGTCACAATCAGGTCTGCTGAGTAGGGCAAGTCTACAGCTATACCTGGTGCCTGGGGCGAGTTGTTGTAGGGGTTATGGTGGCTGGCATGCCCGCGGTCATGGGAGATGCCAAAGGGGCCATTGCGGCTGTCGTGTTCATTGTCCCCACAATCCCATGCCTTGGTCTCTTGCTCCTCCAGGGAGGTCGGTCAGAAACCTGGAGGTGCTATAGACTCGAAGAGCACCCTGTGAATGCGAAGATGACATCGTGTGTTAGAGCGCACCATGAAGGTCTTGGAGCATGCCGGGATAGGGATCTATTGAGCCACTGCTTCGCAATCCATGTGTGGCCACAGGATGGCTGGCAGTCAAGATCCCTTTGTATCGTCTTGATCTCACATACCAAAAGACACCCAGATCTTACCGGGAATGTGGGTCAATACGGTAAAGAACATTGAGACCGGAGGACTGAAGTATCATTTGAGATGGGTAGTACGAGGGGATCAACAAACAATGAACATTTCACTGAGCGAAACCTTCGCACCAGTCTCTCAAATTTCTTCTCTGAGGATTTTACTCGCGCTTGCGACCCTTAAAGACTTACGCATATTTGCTTGGGACGTTGATTTGGCCTATCTTCATGGAAAGATCAATCATGAGATCTATGTTCGGCTGCCAGATGGATACCAAAAGCCTGGGAAAGTTGGTAGACTGAACAAAGCATTATACAGCTTACCGGAGGCTGCACGTGCCTGGCATGAGGACTTTGAGGAAAAACTGAGGTTGTTGGGATTCACCCCTCTGAAGAGCGATGCTGGCGTGTTCATAAACAGATCGGCGAATGCTTTCACGGCAATTGATACGCACGTGGATGATGTTACAGGGATATGTTCGAGCAAGGGGGAGGAACTGAGGTTAAAAACTGGCATCAAAGAGTTCTACAAAATAAAGGAGAAAGATACTTCGAAACCATTCAAAGTTCTAGGGATCCTGGTAACCAGGGATGCTCACCAAGGAACATTGAAACTTTCTCAACCAGATCATATCGAGACTCTTCTTGAAAGGTTTGGAATGAACGACTGCAACCCCGTAGTAACTCCTGTGGACAAGGGTTCTCACCTCCTGAACAAAGAAGACAACCCCTACGAGAATGTCAGAGAATATCAGGCTCTAACCGGATCCCTCATGTACGCAGCAATGTCTACACGCCCAGACATAGCGTATATCACACAATTCCTATCACAATTCAACAAAAACCCATCGCATTTTGACTGGAACGCTGGAAAGAGAGTCCTTCGATATCTAAAAGGCTCAGCAAATAGAGGAATTGTGTACAGACGAGAGCCGGAAGCAGGGGGAGTTGGATGCAATCACATGACCACATGGGGCTACTGCGATGCCAACTACGCTGAGGACTCTCACGACCAAAAGTCCACCAATGGTTATGCATTCATGCTTGCTGGAGGACCAATCACCTGGAAATCAAAGAAACAGAAGTCTGTCGCCCTCTCCACTACTGAGGCTGAGTACTATGCAGTAGGAGCAGCATGTCAAGAGGCAATTTGGATTAGACAGATAAGCCAGGAACTTCTCATCCCAATGAACGAACCCACTCTTATTTTATCAGACAACACTGGGGCAGTTTCCCTGTCAGACAACCCTGTCTTTCATAGTTGGTCTAAACATATAGATATCCGGTGGCACTACGTGCGCGATCTCATCCGGTCTAAACTCGTTTGCACATCACATATCCCTGGAACCCAAAACGGTGCCGACTTCTTCACCAAAGCTCTCAATCGTTTCGAACACGAGAGATGCGTCAAACTGTTGGGAATGGATTAGACAATTTGAACTGAGGGGGAGTGTTAAGTTTTACACCGTAAAGTCAGTTCAAAGTCATTTCCTTTCCAATAGATAATAGAGGACTAGGTGGAATACTGTGGTGTGGATTGTTTTTATTCTCCTATTGTTCTTTCTTTTTATTGTCATACCTTATTCTTCTTTTGTTCAAGTGGCACTCAATCATTTTCATTGTTCTTTCTTTCATTTGGATACTAGAGTTGCATGTAGAGCTACTTCAGATCTTCGAGTCGAAGTCTGAAGTGAGCCGCGTTTATTTAAATTTGTCTTGACTTTTAAACTCACATAAACTTCTAGTATTTTCTGTGTTTAGGTAGTTACTGCGCATATGTAATGAGATCTTCGAGTCGAAGTCTGAATATTTTCTGTGTTTAGCTTTAATAGGAATGGGAACGACGGATGTGCCAAGCCAAGAATGGCATATTAAGTATGTTGCTTGGTCACTGGCTGGGTACTTGGTCAGCACTGCTGAACTACCGGCCCTCGGTACATGCACTTGACAATTTGAAGGTAAGTGTAAAATTGCCATTGGCTGACTTGGTGATGCCCTGGAGGGGCTGAGTCATTGGTAGGGCATTGTTTGGGCTGCTCTCAAAATAGCTAGTGATGATGTCACTACAATACCTTGTGACAATAGCTGGCTCCAATTTGAGGATGGGGGCATCTTTTGAAACATTTTTCATTGAGATGAATATTTGCTTCTGTTGCAGCTCTGTAACTATTTTCTGTTTATAGACATTGCCCTGGGCTGGTGTGATTCCCAGGCCTCATTTGGCAGCAGTAGCATAGGTGACTCCAGCCAGGGCTGTAGAGGGCAAGCCATGAGCAATAGTGACCGCTTCCTTGATATTAGTCATGGCCTTTTATAAGTCAGCATTGGTTGCTACCCTTTTATCGCCGTATAAGTGTGAAGCCTCCCTTAGCAATTTAGCAATGGCAATCAACTATGTGGAGCCCTCTTTGCCTAAGTTCCACAAGGTGCCTCACTTGAAATCTCCAAATGTTTTGAGGGCTGTGGCTAGGGTAGAAATGTCAGTTTTATTACCTTCATTGATCCCTCAAGTGTTCAGGACCACCACTGGGTCACCTGGATCAATTAAAGGGGTGGGTGACCTGATTGTTCTGCTGTTTGGGATGGTTTGATTGGGTGCCAAAGCCCCTATTCCCTGCGACTGCAAGCTGGCAGGGATATTGGAGGGGGTCGGCATGGATATGTGGGTAGGTGTAGATGTTATGGTGTGTGTGCAAACAGAGAAAAAGAAAGAAAGCTTAGTGGTCTTGGATCTATCCCTTGGTCGGTGGGGCTGAACTAGGACTGTCGGACCATGGGAAAGTTACAGGAGGTGGTGGTAAAGGTCCCAGAGCACTCAGGACCACCTCACTAGAAGCCATTCTGCCTCCAAGGTTCTGTCTACTTGTGCTTTCTAATAGAGCATTGGATTAATATCACCTTTGCTCATATGTTAGCAACAACAAGAGCTTCAATACCAGGGAGAGGAAGAGGGAAATGAGCAATGATACTTGTTGGTGTATTGACCAGCTCAAGACTGAGCTTTAACTAATTACCTAAGAACTGTACATATGGTCTGGCAGAGTAGTGGAGTCCAATAGCAAGTAATAGAGAAAGGAGTGGAGAAGTCATGACATTACCCGTAAGGTCAATGTCCCCATTGATGATGCATGCATTGTCCATTGCCTGTCTACTGGGTGATCCAAAGTACCAGGTTGGAGGAGTTAGCACTCATTTGTTATCCCTCCCACCTACAGTCTCATCTGAAAGAGGTAGTGAGAAGAAGGTGAACAACCCCTGCACTTATCCTAGCCATCGTGCCGGTGTGCACGATTGGTGGGGCATCCTTTTTGCGAGAAGAATGTAAGGCAAGGGTCGCAGATTGTTTGGATAGTTTTCTTGTTTGTGCCAGCATGCATGTAACCTTTCCTGGACCCAGGACTTCTGGAGCTCTCTGCTAGCCATGGGTTACTTTTCTTCATTGAGCTGGCATGCATGACAATTACAGGCCTTTTTCTCATCATGCCAGCATGCGCGACAACTCCATTGTTTCTTTTACAGGGTTTTTCTCATTGCATTTGTGCATGATTGCACCTGCACACCTCCCAGTCTCACTCCCACATTGTCGCGTTGACCTGCACCCATACCTTTTGTTGTCATGCACTTATTGTGTTGAGTCACCATGCCTACTACCACCACGCGTGTTGCACACATGTCACATTTGTTGTCACACACATGTCTCATTTGTTGTCGTGCATATGTCACATTTGTTGTCACACATGTGTCACACTTGTTGTTGCACACTTGCTGCACCAACTCACTGCTCCCAGACTGGCTCCACCCACCACTGCTGCATCAAGTTGCACTGCCTACCACCACCGCACATGTTTCATTTGTCATTGTGCATGTGTCACCCTCACCATCATGCACTTGCTACACCAACTTGCTGTGCCCAGCCTGGCTGTGAGCACCACCACTGTGTTAAGTTGCCATGCCCACACTCACTATGCCTATCACCACACCTATCGAGCATGTCATGCACATGTCGCATTCATTATCATGCACGTGTCATGTTTGTCATCACACACATATTGCACTCACCGTCACACACTTCTTGCACTGACTCACCATGCCAAGACTCACCGCACCGCTCACACCCACCACTCGCACTGCCCTCATACCTGCTGTTTGCATAAGTCTTGTTGCACCAACTCGCTGTGCCAAGACTCACTGTACCACTCACACCCACCGCTTGCACCGCCCTTGTACCCACCGTTTGCACCTCCCTCATACCTGCCACTCGCACCACTCTTGCACCCACCCTGACACTCATACCTGTCCATGCACCTTTGCGCATGCATCATTGCATTGGCTGCTTGTTCACGCACGTGCCGTTGTGTTGACCACTCATTCGTGCATGCGCCATTGCACTCCATTTGTTTGCACATTGTTGTGCTGGCCATCTCCCATACCTGCGTGCTTTGTGCTGGCTGTTTGTTCACACACACACCATTGTAGCATTCTAGGGTCTTTGTATGGGTGGAAGGGTAGTCTGTAGAAGATGTGGCCTATACACCTAGGTGCTGCTGGGAATCACCTGTAGAACTCTTGTGTTTTCTGTCTTGCATTCCTCATATTCTTCTCTGGCACCCATGAATTCTCTTCTCTCGGGTATCCAACCCACTTCACCAGATACTGCAGCACTCCCCTATGCATTCTGGAGTCCAGAACTTCCTCTATTTCATACTCCACTCCTTTTGGTGTCATCACTGGTAGAGGGGGTGTTGGCTTTTGTTGTATGGAGGATGTGGGTGTTCAGGCAGGACGTAGCAGGACAGTATTAAACACAGGATGGATGTTCTTCCAATTGAGAGGTAGTCGCAGTTTATAAGCACGTTCTCCCACTTTTCCCACAATTAGGAATGGGCTATAACATCTGTCTTCTAGTCTTTTTGAGGGTCAGTTGGTGGTGACATTAAGGCCTTCCAAGTAAACCTTGTCCCCTACTTGATATTGTGGTATGTCTTGCCTTCCTCTGTCATAATACTTCTTCATATCTGATGCCACCTTTTCTAGTGCTGCTGCTGCCTCCTCTCTTATCTTCTTCATCCTTCTCTCAAATACATCTGCCACCTCAGTTTCTATCTCCCTTCGTGGCTCTGTAGACTTCCTTGGATGTTGTCCATCGTTTAAGTAGAATGGAGAGTACCCTGTCAACACTTGGATCTTGTCATTATAGCTGAACTCTGCCAATGGCAAGCATTCCACCAAGTCATCCTGCTGATAGTTGACAAACAGCCATTGTCAAGCCTCGGTTATTGACGGACTTCGGTACTGCCGAGGGGTGTTGGCAAAAGGTCGGGCGGACTATGGCCAAGTCCTGCAGGCCAAAAGTAGTGGTGTTGGCTTCAACGTACTTGTGCATTGCACCCTACTTGCCGTGCGTGCCACTGTATTTGTAACAGACAGATACTCGGGGGGATGCTGAGGATGCCAGCCCGAGTCGAGGACTTTAACAGAAGAGAAGAAGGTAGAAGGGCCTAAGCCTAGTCGATACCCAGAATGAGGAAATATGTACATGCATGTCCTACTTATATAGGTTAAGAAGCGACATGTGGAATAAGGAATGTGGGACAACAAGGTATGCAGAGCATGTGGTTATTGTCCACAATGAACAAAATTAGAACAAGGAATGCAAAGCAGGGATAGAACAATAAAAGACAGGATAATGGGATTGTGACTCAAGATGGGACAATAGGGAGTGGCCGAGTATAAAACAATGAGGTCATGTCCGAGGATAATACAAGGACCGGGAGTCCCGAGGTGAAACAGACCGAGGAGTGTGGATGGCAGATGTGCTGAGCTGGGACCGGCGCACCAAGTGTTATGCATGCGATGCGGGCACTTGGTCATGGATATAGGATGATTGCTCGGTCGGCACTGCTGGCGGATGGGTCTCGGTACATGGACTTGACAGTCATAAATACTGCTCCACCTCTTGGTTGATGTGTTCTGTTTGTCTATCTGGGGATGATAGGCAGTTGAAGGGTTCATCTTTATCCCTAGCAGCCAGTATAGGTCTTTTGTGAACTTCAAGATAAATTGAGAGGCCCTGTCACTGATCACCACCTCTGGGAGTCCAAAATCTCTCCACACCATATCTCTGAAGATCCTTGCAATCCCTCTGATGTAACCTTTCCATTTGTCGGTGCCGATCTAATTCATTTGGACAGTCTATCCACCACTACTATAATTGCATCATATCCCAGGCTTTATGGTAATTGGGTAATGAGGTCCACCAATATGTACTGCCAAATCCTTGTTGGAATTGCATTTGGAGCTAGAGTCCCCCTTGGTTTTGCTGGGAACGTCTTTGTTTGTTGACACCTACTGCACCCATCTACATACATTCTTACATCTCCATGTATACTTGGCCACCAGTAGTTTCTGAGGATGAGCTCTGTTGTATTAAACCTCCCAGGATGTCCTGCAGTGGGTGTGTCATGGTGTAGATGGATGATTTCCTCCCAAAGCTTCCTGTTCTTTGGTATGTATATCCTTCCTCCCACATTATGATCCCATCTTCTTCCCTCCAATCCTTCTCTCCACTCTCTACCCACTCTCTGACTTTGCTCTCTATGTTCTTTGCCTTTCTGATTCTTTTCATCAGGTCTTCCCCCTCTCCTCTAAGCTCTCCCCTTATTGCTCGGAAGAACTCTTGCTTTAACACTGTAACTCCAGTATTGTCTCCTTCTACTCCCTTTTTATCATCTTCCTGTCTCGAGAGGAGGTCAGCTTTCTTGTTGAGTTGGCCCTGTCAATGTTTCAGGATAAAATAATAGTCTGCCAATTCAAGTGACCACCTGGCCTGGCGACGGTTCAGCTTTCTTGCCATCATGAAGTATTCTGGGTTCTTGTGGTCCATCCATATGTCAAATGGTTGCATCATCCCCTGCAGATAGTGCCTCCACTCTGCTAATGCCTGCATGATGGCTAGCATCTCCTTGTCATGTATATCATAGTTCCTCTCCACATCATTGAGTGCCTTGGACATGTAGACCACCAGTTTCCAGGTTCCTTGTTGCATTTGTGACAGGATTGTACCACTGGCAAAGTCTGAACTGTCTGCTTCCACTCAGAATAGAAACTCATCTGTTGGGAAGGCTAGGATTGGTGCTGCAGTTACTGCTGCCTTGAGGAGTTGGAAGCTTCTCAACTGTTCAGGTCCCCAGTTCCATGGCTTGTTTCCCATTAGTTCATGTAGTAGTTTGGCAATGCTTGCAAAGCCTTGGATGAAGCAATGATATAAATTGACAAAACCCAAGAATTGCTACAATTCATTCTTTGTCCTGAGAACTGGCCATCTGTTCACTCGTTCCACCTTCACTGTTTACTGGGTCCATCTCTACCTTCCCTTCACTCACCACCAATCCCAGATATTTCACCTTCTCTTTCTCAAACTCACATTTCTCTGGTTTGAGATATAGATTGTGTTCTTATAGCAGGGCCAAAACATGATTGACCATCCTTCTGTGCTCTTCTAAGTCTGTCGAGTAGATCATGATGTCATCTATATAGGTGCTGACACATTCTTCATTGATCAATTCATGGAAGATGTCATTCATCATCATCTGGAATGTTACAGGGAAGTTAGTCAATCCAAAGAACATGACCAGTGGTTCAAAGAAGCCTCAGTTGGTAATGAAGGCCACTTTGTGTTCATCTCCTCCTTTGACTCGGACATTATTATATCCCCATCTAATGTCCAGCTTAGTGAACATGTATGCATGGCATAGTTTGTAGATCACTTCAGAAATCAGTGGCAGTGGATAGCGGTTCTTGATTGTCATTGCATTCAGCCATCTGTAGTCCTGCACTGGCCTCAAGCTGCTGTCTATCTTTTTGATAAAGAAGAATGGCGATGCAATAGGAGACTTGGATCGTCAAATCTTCCCTGACTTCAGGTTTTCTTCCAAAAACTCATCTAGCTGCTTCTGTTCCTCCAAATGAGTGGGTACACCTTGCTTGAGAATGGTTTAGCTCCTGGTTTAAGCTCAATTGCATGGTCCCACCGCCATCGTTCTGGAAGGTTATTATCAAACCCCTCCTTTGTGAAGACCCCTCTAAACTCTTCCAGGTAGTGTGATCACACCATTTCTTCCACCATCTTCTTCTTCTTCTCTTTTTGTGCCTCTTCTGCTAGCTTCTGTGAGTGTGTCCTGGCTATATGTCCTTCCTCTTCCTCTGCATATATCCGGGTCACAAATATATGGTCTCCCTTCTCTAATTCTTCCTCCTCTTCTCCTGCATCATCCTCCTCTACACCTGCTCTTGACATTCCACATTCCAAGGGATATTGGTCAAATGTCATCTCTCCTGTCTTCCAGTTGACACTTGGTTATTCTTCTGGAGCCAGTTGAAGCCAACAATGAGGTCTGTCTTTCCAGTATTGGTAACTGCAAAAGGGAAGACCTTCGAGTGGTTCTTTATCCTGACTCTGAGGGTCACTGTATGGGTTATCAGTCCTCCTTCATTGAGGGTTCCATCCACATTGTAGACAGGTAGTGGTCTTGGGAGCCTTTCTATTGGCAAACACTTGGATTTTGCAAAGCCTTCATTGATATAGCACCCTGTTGCCCCACAGTCTAGGAGTGCTTCAATTGTCAATCCCCTCTTGTCTGTCAGTGTTTTAACAGTGGTGGGTATTATCACCAAAGATTGGTTGATTCTTCTAATCCACTGTTTCCTTCCCCTAAGCTCCTTGACCACTTCCATGCCTTCCTCCCTTCTCATCCCTTGTATGGCTTCCTCTACTTCTGATGTCACCTCTCCTTTCATTCCACTGTGTGTCCACTGTCTCAACACTTCCTGCCCTGACTTGTTGTCTTTGTGCATCCTCCACAATACCCACTCTGCTGTTCCCTCTTTGGGTTTCTCCACCTCTTCTACCATCACTCCCTTCTCTTCTCTTCTCTTTCTTCTCCTTCTTGACTTTTAAGGGTTGTTCTGAGATGATTTCAGGTTCAGGTTCTGCACTTTCTTCAACTGCTAGTGGGGTGAAGTAGTTTACAAATACCCAGGGTGAGGAGGATGTCCTTTTCACTCCTGCCCCTCCTGAAAATCCTCCTTCTTCAACATGTCCAGCACCTCTCTTTTCTCCTCTTTTGTTCACCCATCCATTGTTGCTCTAACCTTTTATATACCTCAAGGTTTGGGACAGTTTTATGCTATGTATCCTTGCTCTCTGCAGTTGAAGTATGTTACCACCCTTACTGGCTTCCCTTGAGTCTTATCAATCTTGATCAGTTGTGGTTCCAAAGTGGGTGGGGAAGCAAGTAGTTGAGCTGGAGTAGATTGCGGGTTCCTTGGAGTCTGCCATATCCTTAGCCCTATGGTCCCCCTCTTTGTTGCTTGGTCTTCACGTAACTGGCTGTCGAAGCAGAGGGCATATGACTTCCACTTGTCATATGTTGTTGGAATGGTTATTACATACCATTGCAATGGTTGGTAAATACATGTAACAAGTTGCTGTTTAAATAGTGCCCACAGACTAATGCCAGATAACCTGGTATTGTAAAGCCCACAATACCATGCTCTGATTTACTCGGCAGTACCAACCAACCAACCCTTACCCATATCATCCCTCACCAGTATGTGGCCTCGGCTCAGTACATTCGGTTCATCATTTGGTTCATCATCTCTATCCCACCCTCCTATTCTTTATCAT
>QLPG01050203.1:0-14145 GCA_003314385.1 Gomphus sp. MG54 | reverse complement strand
GGGTATAATGATGAAGGATATGTTGCCTTGCTCAAAAGGAACCTATCCCCACAGGTGGTGGAGTGGATTTACACACTGGAGACCATTCCAACAACGTATGACAAGTGGAAGTCATATGCCCTCTGTTTTGACAGCCAGTTGCATGGATACCAAGCGACAAAAAGGGGGACTATAGGACCAAGGATATGGCAGGCTCCAAGGAATCCACAATCTAATCTAGCTCAGTCACTTGCTCCCCCACCCACTTTGGGACCACAACCCATGGAGATTGATCAGGCTCAAGGGAAGCCAGTGAGGGTGGTAACATGCTTCAACTGCAGAGAACAAGGACACATAGCACGAAACTGTCCCAAACCTCGAGGTATACAGAAGGTTAGAGCAACGATGGATGGGTGGACAAAAGAGGAGAAAAAGGAGGTGCTGGACATGTTGAAGAAGGAGGATTTTCAGGAGGGGCAGGAGTGAAACAGACGTCCTCCTCGCCCTGGATATCTGTAAACTACTTCACCCCACTAGCAGTTGAAGAAAGTACAGAACCAGAACCTGAAACCATCCTAGAACTACCCTGGAAATTTGAGAAGGAGAAGAAAGAGAAGAGGAAGCGAGAAGAGAAGGTGGTGGTGGCAGAAGAGGTGGAGAAACCCAAAGAGGGAACGACAGAGTGGGTGTTGTGGAGGATACACCAAGACAACAAGTCAGGGCAGGAAGTGTTGAGACAGTGGAAACACAGCAGAAGGAAAGGAGAAGTGACATCAGAAGTAGTGGAAGCCATACGAAGGATGAAAAGAGAGGAGGGCATAGAAGTGGTCAAGGAGATTAGGGGAAGAAAACAGTGGATCAGACGAATCAACCAATCCTCGGTGATGATACTCACCACTGTTGAAACACTGACAGACAAAAGGGGATTCACGATTGAAGCGCTGCTAGACTGTGGGGCAACAGGATGCTACATCGATGAAGGCTTTGCAAAAGCCAAGTGTTTGCCAATGGAAAGACTCCCAAGACCACTACCCGTCTACAATGTGGATGGAACCCACAATGAAGGAGGACCAATAACCCACACAGTAACCCTCAGAGTCAGGATAAAGAACCACTCGGAGGTCTTCCCTTTTGCAGTCACCAATACCGGAAAGACAGACCTCATTGTTGGCTTCAACTGGCTTCAGAAGCATAACCCAAGTGTCAACTGGAAGACAGGAGAGATGACATTTGACCGATGTCCCTTGGAATGTGGAATGTCAAAAGCAGGTGTAGAGGAGGATGATCTAGAAGAAGAGGAGGAAGAACTAGAGGAGGGAGACCATATATTTGTGACCCGGATATATGCAGAGGAGGAGGAAGGGCATGTAGCCAGAACACACTCACAGAAGCTGGTAGAGGAGGCACAGAAGGAGAAGAAGAAGAGGATGGTGGAAGAAATGGTGTCAGCACACTACCTGGAAGAGTTTAGCGAGGTCTTCAAAAAGGAGGGGTTTGACAATAACCTTCCTGAATGACAGCGGTGGGATCATGCAATTGAACTAAAGCCAGGGGCTGAACCATTCTCAAGCAAGCTGTACCCACTCATTCTAGAGGAACAGAAGCAGCTAGATGAGGTTTTGGAAGAAAACCTGAAGTCAGGGAAGATCCGACCATCCAAGTCTCCTATAGCATTGCCATTCTTCTTCATCAAAAAGAAAGATGGCAGCTTGAGGCCAGTGCAGGACTACCAACAGCTGAATGCAATGACAATCAAGAACCACTATCCACTGTCACTGATTTCTGAAGTGATCCACAAACTATGCCATGCACGCATCTTCACTAAACTGGACATTAGATGGGGAAACAATAATGTCTAAGTCAAGGAAGGAGATGAACACAAAGCAGCCTTCATCACCAACCGAGACCTTTTTGAACCACTGGTCATGTTCTTTGGATTAACCAACTCCCCTGCAACATTCCAGACAATGATGAATGACATCTTCCATGAATTGATCAATGAAGCATGCGTCAGCACCTATATAGATGATATCATGATCTACTCGACAGACTTAGAAGAGCACAGAAGGACTGTCAAGCGTGTCTTGGCCCTACTACAAGAACATAATCTCTATCTCAAACCAGAGAAATGCGAGTTTGAGAAAGAGAAGGTGGAATATCTGGGATTGGTGGTGAGCGAAGGGAAGGTGGAGATGGACCCAGTCAAGGTGGAAGGAGTGAGCAGATGGCCAGTTCCCAGGATAAAGAATGAACTGCAGCAATTCTTGGGTTTTGTCAATTTCTATCGTCGCTTCATCCAAGGCTTTGCAAGCATTGCCAAACCACTACATGAGCGAACAGGGAACAAGCCATGGAACTGGGGAGCCGAAAAGTTGATAAGCTTCCAACTCCTCAAGGCAGCAGTAATAGCAGCACCAATCCTAGCCTTTCCAACGGATGAGGACCTGTTCCGAGTAGAAGCAGACAGTTCAGACTTTGCCAGTGGTGCAATCCTGTCACAAATGCAACAGGGAACCTGGAAACCAGTGGCCTACATGTCCAAAGCACTCAATGATGTGGAGAGGAATTATGATATACATGATAAGGAGATGCTAGCCATCATGCGGGCATTGGCAGAGTGGAGGCACTATCTGCAAGGGACAATGCAGCCATTTGAAATATGGACGGACCACAAGAACCTAGAATACTTCATAACAGCAAGAAAGCTAAACCGCCGCCAGGCCAGGTGGTCACTTGAATTGGCAGACTATGATTTTATCCTGAAGCATCGATCAGGTCAATACAACAAGAAGGCTGACCTCCTCTCAATACGGGAAGACCATAAACAGGGAATAGAAGGAGACAACACAGGAGTTACAGTGTTGAAGCAAGAGTTCTTCCAAGCAATAAGGGGAGAGCTCAGAGGAGAGGAGGAAGACCTAATGAAAAGGATCAGAAAGGCAAAGAACATAGAGAGCAAAGTCAAAGAGAGGGTAGAGAGTGGAGAGAAGGATTGGAAGGAAGAAGAGGGGATTATAACATGGGAAGGAAGGATATACATACCCAAGAACGGGAAGCTTCGAGGGGAAATCATTCATCTACACCATGACATGCCCACTGCAGGACACCCTGGGAGGTTCAAGACAACAGAACTCATCCTCAGGAACTACTGGTGGCCAAGGATACATGGAGATGTGAGAACATATGTGGATGGGTGCAGTAGGTGTCAACAAACAAAGACGTTCCCAGCAAAACCAAGGGGGACTCTAGCGCCAAATGCAATTACAACAAGGATTTGGCAGTACATATGCGTGGATCTCATTACCCAACTACCACAAATCCTGGGATATGATGCAATTATGGTAGTGGTGGATAGACTATCCAAACGAATTAGATTGGCACCGACAAATGGAGAGGTCACATCAGAAGGGATTGCAAGGATCTTCAGAGACACGGTGTGGAGAGATTTTGGACTCTCAGAGGTGGTGATCAGTGACAGGGGCTCTCAATTCATCTCGAAGTTCACAAAAGACCTATACCGGCTGCTAGGGATAAAGATGAACCCTTCAACTGCCTATCATCCCCAGACAGATGGACAAACAGAACGCATCAACCAAGAGGTGGAGCAGTATCTATGGCTGTTTGTCAACCATCGACAGGATGACTGGGTGGAATGGTTGCCAGGTGTGAGGATGGTGCCAGGGCAGCAAGTGTGAGGATGGTGTGAGGGCGGCAAGCGTGAGGATGGTGTGAGGGCAGTGCACCGATGTGCAACGGTGACTGTGGCATGTGCGCGAAGGGGTGCAGGGGCAGGTGCGGTAGTGGACGTGGCGAGTGTGGGCGGTGTGACTCAATGCAGTGGTGGAGGACGCAGCCAGTCTGGGCGCAGCAAGTGAGCAACAGCGAGTGCAGCACATGTGCAACGACAAATGCGACATGTGTGCAACACACGCGGTGGTGGTGGACGCAGCAACTCAACACAATGAGTGCGCGACGATGAAAGGTGCGAACACATGCAGGTGCAACAAAAATCGAATCGCTGCGCACGCTGGCGCGATGAAGAAACAACCTGTAAAAAAGAAAACCGAGTTGCCGCGCATGCCGGCACGATGAGGAAACAACCCATAAATGTTGCACACACTGGGGTAATGAAAGGATGATCCATTGGCTAGCAGAGAGCTCCAGAGGGGTCCGGGTCCAGAGAGGTTGACATGCATGTGGGTGCAACAAGAAAACTAACTAATCCATTTGGCAACCCCTGCCTTACCTTCTTCTGGCAAAAAGGATGCCCCACCAATCGTGCACGTCGGCATGATGGCTAGCACAAGTGCAGGGGTCGTTTACCTTCTCCTCACCACCTATATCGGATGAGACTGCGGGTGGGAAGGATACAAGTGACACAAGTGCTTATGCCAAACAAGTGCAAGCTCTTCCAACCTGGTACTTTGGATCACCCAGTAGACAGGCAACAGTCAATGCATGCATCATCAATGAGGAAATTGACCTTTAAAGGGGGGGTAATGCCATGATTTCTCTACTCCTCTCTCTATTGCTTGTTATTGGCTTCCGCTACTCCGCCAGACTATATGTACAGTTCTTAGGTAATTAGTTAAAGTTCAGTCTTGAGCTGGTCAATACACCGACAAGTATCATTGCTCATTTCCCTCTTCCGCTCTCCAGTATTGAAGCTCTTGTTGTTGCTGACAGGTGCCCTGAACTCTTCCTCATATTCCACTCTGCTCCTATCACGATATGCTGGTCTAGACATCATTCCAAGAAATATGTATGGTTCTTGACTTTCTGGGAAATAGACTGCATCTCCTATCGCATATGACTGAGTGTAGATTGGATGGGATCGTCTTCTGAATGAGAAATGTGCTGGAGGGGGTATGCAAAGATAATGATATGCTAATGGTTCTGCCTGGATATGTGTGTCCTGGGTATTGTAACATGGCATGGGAATGAGCTCTGAAGAAGACATGATGATATAATGGGAGTCTGAAGATTGGAGTGCTGAATAGAATGGTTGGCTGTGTGATATGGCGACAGTGAAGGTGATATGGGATGAGCGCCGTCGGAGTCTAATTTGGAACATAGTTGAGATCGGTCGCTTTACTGTCAGTGTATACATGCAGGTGACATGCGCTCACTGGCAGAGAAACAGGGCATGATGTCAAGACTAGAGTTGAGGGCACTTCAAGACATATCAAGGAGTATTTTCACATTGAGTAGGACCATGTGGGCAGGATGGACAGAAATAGATTGGAAGAGCAGTGATCCACATTGGGTCAACTGCATATAGACACTGTCTCAGGGTAGTGATGGTGGACATTATATTCAGGACTCAAAATCTTTATAAGAGATAGATAGATAGAGAATAACAAATCAGTCTCACACTCAAAGAGCACCATTTACCATCGTAATTGATGAGGTCTGGATCGCTCATGTCATTATACTGGGCTACTACCTTCATTACTATCAATCACATCCCTGGACCCAATGGGAACATTACATTGAGTTTATTATGATTTAACTGCGATTTTACTCACACTTTCTATAGAGACTATCATTGTCAGTCCCCCTGCATATTCATAGATACCATCACATAACTCCAAGCCATATCGGGCTAGATCCATCAGGGAAATATCATTGTTGTCTGGACACATGTCAAGCCTGCAACACCGAGCACCAACTCACTCGGGAATACTGACCAACCAGCCCTTACCCACATCATCTCGCACTACTGCGCGGCCTCGGCTCGGTACACCCAGTACATCATATGGACCACTCCTCTCGTACATCCCCTTTCATTGTTCCTTCACCCCCTATCCACTCCTTAATCCATTTCCCCCGAACAACATGACGGCCACTCATTGTCCTGGCCACTGCCATTGTTTTATCTTAGGCCGTCCTCTATTGTTCTATTCCCGCCCACCATTTCATTATCTTATTCTCAGCCATACTCTATTATTCTAATTCTGCTTACATTCCTTATTCTATTTCTGATCACTGTGGACAATGCCTCCATGTGATTACCTCATACCTTATTTTCTCCATTCCTTATGCCACCCTGTTCCACATCTTGCTTCTTAATTATAAAAGTAGTGAGATGTATGTAGATAGTTCCTCACTCAGAATATCAATTGATTTGCACCCCTTTGTCCACTCCCTATTTCTAAAGTCCTTCGCTCGAGCCGACACCCTCGGCATCCTCTCGAGGCTCCTCTCACTATCCAAATTAGTGGCACACATGGAACAGCAGGGCACAACACACGAGCACGTTGAAGCCTAGCTACCCCGTAATGGTTTGCAGGACTTAACCGATATCTTGGCATCACCGAATCCTGACAACACACTAGGAATTATTCTTGATACATATTGAAGCACACTCATGCTGGTACTATATGCTGACAGTACCAGAGTCATTCACAAATGACTGTTGCCTACTTGCTCATCCCCTGTAGCTGCCTCCCTGGGTCAGCACTTAGTCAAACCTAAAACCTTCACATTGTGTGGAGGGCTGTCTACAGTGGAATATAATAAAAAAAAAACAGAAAATTTCATAGATAGATATAAAATAACTATCTACTAGATAACCCTTCTCCCATAGTCACCCGGGACATTTGCCTAGACTAACATGGGTCAATGTTTTCTTCTTCATCATTGACATTGGCTCTGTGAGGTCTCTTGGCATCTGGGAAGATAATGATAACTAGACTCAAACACATGGCTAACAGTTTTTCCAGATCCAGAGGTCCTGATATTATCTTGGAAATTTGATCGTCTTTTGAGTTTGGGTCTGTAGCCAGTGCTATGCTGGCCTCTTGGAGAGATATTGCTCTTGATAAAAATCCAAGCCACTGAAAGATCCTGAGAGCTCACTGGCTGTGTTTCTGGGGATATTTTCAAGATTTATTTTTGGATCTCTCATGTAGACTTACTGGGAGCAACTCCAATGCCTCCATTAGGTCGCCATGGATAATGCATTCTCTCAGTGCATCCTGTTATGGCCCATGCCACCAATAAACCCACATTAAACCCCACAACCACCCACACCATTTCTGGGACCTTTCCAACCACTCAAAGTCTGAATGACCCCTTTCCGATATTCCAATGCATCAATCTGAGGTTCTGCATTTCTGAACCTCTGAAGATTCCAAAGCCAAGGTTCCGCTCCTTTGATAAATGATGTGCAGGATCATCACATACCTCACTCCTTGTTTTTGTTCTATATTGCCCCTTGTACTCTCTTCCCCCCCTTGTCTTTACTCGGCAAAAGATAGTACAAGACTAGATACATGTATATAAGTCACCAGTCGACTGGACTATTCACCAGTACGAATATCGACTTAATTCTGCATCGTAGTTTCTGATTCAGTTCTAGTAAACTTTCCGACTTTCCAAAATTAGAGACAGACAATCAAGGAGGGTGCAACCCATAAGTTGAAGCCAAGTCCCTGCAACCTCAAACCACCTGTACCGCCCTATACCATGAACAGTCCTAAGACCCCTGGCACTTCCATCTTTCCATCCCCATTCTGATTCCGATTGTGAACCCGTGACCTTTAGTCCCTCTGCCTCCGGAGTACAAATCCCCCTTCAGAAACCATTCAGAACCCTCCGGAAACCCTTGCAGAAGCCTCTAGCTAAGCGCCGACATGCGGATTTAACACATCCAAATGATGTACTATCCATTGAAACATTAGCAGTGTGTCATTATGTAACAACCTCAGAAGAGGCAGAGAGACAAATTTACATTCCATGGGCACCCTTAGTCAGAATATCCTTGATTTCCTCCATCTCCTCTTTAGAATGCATAGCAAACTCACCATAATCCTCTACTGGTTTGGATACATGTATGTCAAGCCCACAACACCGAGTACTGACTCACTCGGGAATACTGACCAACCGGCCCTCACCCGCATTATCTCATACCACCGCGTGGCCTCGGCTCAGTACGTCCGGTACATCGTATGGACCACTCCCCTCGTACACCCCCTTCCATTGTTCCTTCACCCCCCTATCCACTCCTTTACCCGTTTCCTCCAAACAACATGACGGCCACTCATTGTCCTGGCCATTGCCATTGTTTTATCTTAGGCCGTCCTCTATTGTTCTTTTCCCACCCACCATTTCATTATCTTATTTTCAGCCATACTCTATTATTCTAATACCGCCTACATTCCTTATTCTATTTCTGACCACTGTGGACAATGCCTCCATGTGGTTGCCTCATACCTTATTGTTTCCATTCCTTATGCCACCCTGTTCCACATCTTGCTTCTTAACTATAAAAGTAGCGGGATGTATGTAGATAGTTCTTCACTCAGAATATCAATTGATTCGCACCCCTTTGTCCGCTCTCTATTTCTAAAGTCCTTCGCTCGAGCCGATGCCCTCGGCACCCTCTCAAGGCTCCTCTCGCTATCCAAATTAGTGGCATGCACGGAAGAGCACGTTGAAGCCTAGCCACCCCGCAACGGTTTGCAGGACTTAACCGATATCTCGGTGTCACCGAATCTTGACAATGCAGATGAATGTCACCGTCAATGAAGTTTTGATCCATTGTAAAAGATGTGAAACACAGGGACTCAGTATTCTGGTAATATCATCCTCTTGCTGACTTGTGGCTAACAGGTGCAACTGACAAAGTCCCCAGAAATGTATCCCTGTAAAAATATATATATTCAAACAAATCACACTGATCTTAGCATTCATCAAGTGCATTCAAAAATAGTGTATGCAAGGTTGAAGCTCTGAACCATTTTGTTTTTTTGTTATTATGCTTGTGTTTCTCTTTTACACTTTTCTCTTTTGCATTTGTGTTGTCTGGCGCTTAAAATAAGCGCCCATAATGATGCACTTTTGCACACCTTTGGGTCTTGTCTTTAGCATCCATATTGTCAAGCCTTAAAGGCTATTATTGCTCTCAGTGTGTGACAGTTAAGAGTCTCTAGACCTTCCCTGCCAACAACCTCTCCATGTTTAGGAGCTTTGCTCTCATAGCCACCCCCACCAATTCTGCCTCAAACACTATGTGGTTATGTTTGGTCCCTAGGTATAGTCTTACCATCCTGACCTCCACTCCATTCCTATACAGTACCACCACTGTGTCAAGCTTCGGGTACTGACGGACTTTGGTACTGCCGAGGGGTGTTGGCAAAAGGTCAGGTGGACTATGGCCAAGTCCTGCAGGCCAAGAGTAGTGGTGTTGGCTTCAAAGTGCTCGTACATTGCGCCCTACTTGCCGTGCATGCCACTGGATTTGCAACAGACAGATACTCAGGGGGATGCTGATGATGCCGGCCCGAGTCGAGGACTTTAACAGAGGAGAAGAAGGTAGAAGGGCCTAAGCCTAGTCATTACCCAGAGTGAGGAAATATGTACATGCATGCCCTACTTATATAGGTTTAAGAAGTGACATGTAGGACAAGGAATGTGGAACAATAAGGTATGCAAAGCATGTGGTTATTGTACACAGCGAGTAAAATTAGAATAAGGAATGTAAGACGGGGATAAAACAATAAGGGACAGAATAATAGGACATGTCCAAAGATAGGACAATAAGAGGTGTCAGACTATAAGACAAGGCTTGTAACCGAGGATAGTACAAGGACAGGAAGTCCTGAGGTGAGACAGACCGAGGGGTGGGCGTGTGGGTGGTGGAGGTACCGAGCGGAGACCAGCATACCAAGTGATGTGTATGTGGCATGGTCACTTAGATGTAGACCTAGGATGGTTGCTCGGTCGGTACTGCTGGTGGATGGGTCTTGGTATGTGGACTTGACACACTGCTCCTACCTCTCCTTCCATGTATAATCTATCAGTGAAGACTTGAACATTGGTTTGATCTGTGTTTTGGAACTGTAAGCTGGTAACCCGAGAGCTGTGACAAAACTTTGGTGTAAGAAAGTTCTCCGACAAGACGACAGCAAGCTAATGCCTGTCCGGGTTGATGTCCAAAAAGAATTGTTTAGAGGGGGCCTTGGCAGGTGACTTGTCAATTACGTGTAGGAATCATAGTTTTATGTTCGTGAACTATTATTCTACCCTTGCCTAGGATTATTTCCACGGATGTCCTATAAAATCTAGTTTAGTTCTTTTATGATGTTTTTGCGTACCTTTTATATTTTGTCCAAGAAACCTTCTACTATGTAGAAGGGTTGAGATCTATTCCGCGAACAAACCTCTGATGATAAGTCTTAGTGGTCGGCGACCTACTTAAGAGAGTGCTGGCAGCACTAGATAATCTGGCGGATTATGGGTGAAGATAAGATTGTTATTCTATGCTACAAAACTAGTCTCTATAAATACTAATTCTAAGCTGATTATGTAACTCCCCGATAAGGCAAGACCTTCCTGAAATTAGTGGAAGGGTGCGGAAAGGAAATGAAGGTCCTGGAAGCCTGTGGCAGTTACGAGTTACCCTGTAGTCATTAATGAGTCACTGTCAGGAGCCGGATACTGACGGACTTCGGGACTGCCGAAGGGTATTGTCGAAAGGTCGGGCGGACTATGGCCAAGTCCTGCAGGCCAAGAGTAGTGGCGTTGGCTTCAACGTACTCGTGCGTTGCGCCCTACTTGCCGTGCGTGCCACTGTGTTTGCAACAGACAGATACTCAGGGGGATGCTGAAGATGCTGACCTGAGTCGAGGACTTAACAGAAGAGAAGAAGGTAGAAGGGCCTAAGCCTAGTCGATACCCAGAATGAGGAAGTAAGTACATGCATGTCCTACTTATATAGGTTAAGAAGCGACATGTGGAATAAGGAATGTAGGACAACGAGGTATGCAGAGCAATGTGATTGTTGTCCACAACGAACAAAATTAGAACAAGGAATGCAAAGCGGGGATAGAACAATAAAAGACAGTATAATAGGATCGTGACTCGAAAAGGGACAATAAGGAGTGGCCGGATATAAAACAATGGGTGTAACCAAGGATAACACAAGGGGTAGGAGGTACCGAGGTGGGGCGGATCGAGAAACGGACGAATAGTATGACGGATGTGCCGAACCGAGATCATGGTATCAAGTGACGTGCATGCGGCATGGACATTTGTACGTGGATGACGGGTGTACGGAACCGAGACCGGTGTATCACGCGTTATGCATGCTGCGTGGGTGCTTGTACATGGACATGGGATGGTTGTTTGGTCGGCACTGGCGAATAATGGGACCTCGGTACGTGTACTTGACAGTCACCCTATAGTCATTAATGAGTCATGTTCCCATGGCTAGTAGTCTCGTGACTGGTCAAGTCACAAAATATTAATAGTAAGTAAGCCGAGCTTCTGGGCTGACCTGAAGTGTAATAGCTATTACCTAAGCCCAGGAATTTGTTGTACATTTGAGTCTTGAGAGCTTGAGCTAGCAGTTTGGTGCTATTTTCCATGTATAAGTGTTTGGCACCTGCCTGTGGGTCCTTGTGGGTCCAAAATAGAAATAAACGAAATATATAAGTTTTTTTTGAAGTATTTCCTTAGGCTTTGAAGAGCTTGATAGTTTAAGAGTTAATTACTTTGAGTAATTCACTCTTAAATGGCCAGCCAAAATTATTATATTTTTTTGATAGTCAATTTAAGACTGATTTGTTGAATTATTGTCTGAGTGAGAGAGGTTTGGACTCCTTTAAACTGATCCCTGATCCAATGACCCTTCCTATCTGTTAGGGAATCTCCCATTCCTCAACAACCTGTCAAGCCCACAACACCGAGTACCGACTTACTCGGGAATACCGACCAACCAGCCCTCACCTGCATTATCTTGCACCACTGCGCGACCTCGACTCGGTACATCCGGTACATCGTATGGACCACTCCCCTCGTACACCCCCTTCAATTGTTCCTTCAACCCCGTATCCACTCCTTTACCCGTTTCCTCCGAACAACATGACGGCCACTCATTGTCTTGGCCTTTGCCATTGTTTTATCTTAGGCCATCCTCTATTGTTCTATTCCCGCCCACCATTTCATTATCTTATTCTCAGCCATACTCTATTATTCTAATACCGCCTACATTCCTTATTCTATTTCTGATCACTGTGGACAATGCCTCCATGTGGTTGCCTCATACCTTATTGTTTCCATTCCTTACGCCACCCTGTTCCACATCTTGCTTCTTAACTATAAAAGTAGTGTGATGTATGTAGATAGTTCTTCACTCAGAATATCAATTGATTCGCACCCCTTTGTCCGCCCTCTATTTCTAAAGTCCTACGCTCGAGCCGACGCCCTCGGCATCCCCTCAAGGTTCCTCTCGCTATCCAAATTAGTGGCACACACGGAAGAGCAGGGCGCAACGCAAGAGCACGTTGAAGCCTAGCCACCCCGTAACGGTTTGCAGGACTTAACCGATATCTCGGCGTCACCGAATCTTGACACAACCAGAGCCAGGTCTATGTTTGGTGTTAAATCCATATGTCAGGTGCTTAATATAATGCTTCCAGAAGGGTTCCATAGGTTTCTGAAGGGTTCCATAGGGGGGTTTGAGATTCTGAGGTCATAGGGGGTCAAAGGTTGAGGGTCAAGGACAAGGATGGAAGAGCGGAAAGCAGACAAGGAAGGGCTGGTGTCAGGATTTGATAATGCCGAAGATACGAGCAAGAAGCGCCAAGTCCTACAGGCTGGTTGGAGTGGCTTGGCTTCAACATACTCATGCATTATGCCCTACTTTCTGTGTGTGCCACTGATTTGGAACAGAAGGGATACCCAAGAGGGTGCCAAGAGTGTCAGCCTGAGTAAAGGACTCTAAAGAGTAAGAGGGAAAGCAGGAAGGCATAAACCTAGTTGATACTCAGACTGAGGAACTATGTACATGCATTCACTACTTATATAGGTTAAGAGGTGGAATGTGGAATAAGGGTGGCATAAGACATGGAGAAAAGAATAAGGTATGGAGACCATGTGAAAGTATTGTCCACAGCGATCTAGAATGTCAGGCACCAGTATTGCCGACGATGCATGGGCTGAGCATTATAGTAATAGTGCCGGCTTTACAATGCTGGTGGGAATCAGCCAAGTCCTGCAGACCAATCAGAGTGGCTTGGCTTCAACATACTCATGTGTTGCACCCTACTTTCCATGCATGCCACTAATTTGGAACAGACGTAGTACCCAGGAGAGTGCCAAGAGTGCCGGCCTGAGTAAGGGACTTCAGATGGGAGAAGGGAAGACAGGAAGGCATAATCCTAGTTGATTTCCAAAATGAAGAACCATCTACATACATTTGCTACTTATATAGGTTAAGAAGTGAGATGTGGAACAGGATGGCACAAGGAATGGAGAATAATAAGGTATGAAGAATCATGTGGAGGTATTGTCCACAATGATCAAGAATAGAACAAGGAATGTGGACAAGAATGAAAACAAGACAATAGAAATGTGGGCAGGAATAGGATAATAGAAAGTGACCAAATATAAAACAATAGGGTCATGGCTGAGGATAAAACAATAAGGAAATGTCCCAAGGTGGAATGGGGTGAGAATAAAGGATAGACAAGTGGGATTAATGAATAATGAGTGAAGGATGAGTGGATGATGGATAGAAATGGCAAATGTGGATGGTGAATGTGCTGAGCCAAGACTGATGTACCAAGTGACTTGTATGCAGTTTGGTTACTTGCACATGGAAATAGACTGATCGTCTGGTCGGCACTGCTGAATTACCGATACCTAGTACATGTACTGGACATAGAATAGAACAATAAGATATAGATGAGAATAGAACAATGAGATATGACCGATAATAAACAAGTAGGAGTGTGAGTGAAATTAGAACAATAGAAGGTGGCCAAATATAAAATAATAGGGCCACAACTGAATAATAAATGAATAATGAATGTCTCAGGGGAAGATAGGTGAAGGGAAGGATGGAGAATGAAAGAATAATAAAGAATAGAAGGGATGGGATGAGGAAAGTGAACCAATTGATGAACCAAATGTACCGAGCTGAGACCACATACTAGTGAGGAATGACTTGTCACCGGTGTGTGGGATTAAACGGTAAGGGTTGTTTGGTTGGTACTACCGAGTGAACCAGAGGTTGGAATTGTGGACTTGACAGCTGGAGACTTAGGGTAGTCAGTTGC
This sequence comes from Gomphus sp. MG54, assembly GCA_003314385.1. Lineage (NCBI taxonomy): Eukaryota > Fungi > Basidiomycota > Agaricomycetes > Gomphales > Gomphaceae > Gomphus > Gomphus sp. MG54. The sequence goes on along the minus strand of QLPG01050203.1, from coordinate 100 downwards.
AGTGTTGAGGTTGTTTAACTAGTCATTCGGGTATTCAAAGCCAGAGGGACTTGGCTTCAACTTATGTGTTGCACCCTCCTCAATCATCTGTCCCTAGTTT
>QLPG01050202.1:594-10637 GCA_003314385.1 Gomphus sp. MG54 | reverse complement strand
AGATGCAGGGTCGCCGCCCTGCTTTGTGATCTCCCTCCCATGTCATCGACTGCGCTCTCGTACTGAAGTATGCTGTGCTATGAAATCTTTACTGTCCTTGGTGAGTACCTAACCCTGGATCCTATCTCAATCGGTATCTCTTCTCATCTTGTTATCTCTTCTCCTCAGGTGTCGCGTATGTACGCTCCGGTGCGGCCGTGTGTCCTTCTCTATAGTGTAAGTCCTTTCCTTTGTCTATCTTCAACTTTCCCTCCACTAATCCTGCTTTACCCTCTCACCGCTCGCCTTCTAATCCTGTCCCTGTACCTCTTTCGCTCCTCCGGCTCCATACGCGTTCGTTATGTCGTTCGTCCGTTTTGAGTCATGTCATGTCGTGAGTTGTATCGGTGATTTGTTTATTGGCTTTTACTAACTGTCCGTTTGCTCTCTCTATGTTCCTCGGCCGTCCTGTCCGCATGTACCTCTCTCCGGCTCTCTCTTCATCCGGCTCTACCGCTACCCTCCTCTCCCCTTTCCCGCTCCTTCCGCCCCTCGTTCCAACACAGGATCCTTAGGGAATGGCACGGGTTGGGCCAACCCGCACGAGTCACCAGGTCGGGTGTCCTTGGGTGCGGGTCCGGGTCAAGCCGGGAGCACCCGCAACCCGGCCCAACCCGTGGTGTCACGCGTGCGCGTACGACACGCACGCGCACACGGACGACACGAACGCGCCGCACGCGCCGTACGCGCCGTACGCGCAGGCGCATGACACGCAGGCGCCGCACACGCCGTATGCGCCGTAAGTGCACGCGTATGACACGCAGGCGCCGTATGCGTGCGGGTGCGGCGCGCACCCGACACCCGTCGACCCATGGGAAAAAACCCACGGGTTGACGGGTTTGGGTTTCCCATGGGTTGGGTGCGGGTCACCCACATTTGACCCGTGGGTGACACGTGCCGTTCCCTAAGGATCCTAGGGTTTGCTATTTGCTGAAGTGAGAGTGTGATAGTTGTTCCACATATTTTCTTGAGGAGATCTTGTGAGTTGATGTCCCTTTGACACTGCAGTTGAGGCCTAGTTTGCACAGGAACTGGTTGAGATGGTTGGATCTGGGGGAGGGTGTAATTGGCTTAGGAAGTTTGCCAATCTTTGGTGCTTAGTCTGGTCTTGAGTTGAAGGTTGGTTTCTCTTTGTCTTCTTCAATGAATACAATTGTAAATATGTAGCTACTTCACATAACTATTCCTCACTGATGGGTGCTATGGTGATGATCCTAGATAGTATAAAGTTTCTATCAGATAACACCGGTGTATGGATAGTTGACAACGGGTAACTTGTGCTCTGAAGACTGTCAAGTGTTGTTATCTGTTGTCTGTATGCTTTGTCAAACATGCTGAGAAGAAGACGGCTGCCCATGAGACAGGTGATTGAGTATTCGAACCTTTAACTAAGGTCGTGATCTGTTCTTCGCAAGAAATGGATGTATACAACTTACCCAATGGCAATTTGTGAAAGACCTCGAGGGGCAGATCCAATTATCACACAGTTTGCAAGAATAATAATAAAGATGCTGCGCGACACATGTTAGTATGGTATGGATGCAGTCGGAAAGTCATGGACCTAGAAAAGTAGATTGCACTGTCCTGATGTTAGAGTTGCCTGAACACACACACAAAGGGATGTGCGAACCTATCTTGAACGAGTTGTTTCAGTAGTGGTGAGCCATAGTTGAGCTTGTATGTGACCCATGCTTTATAAAGCATGCAAGCGCATAACATGATCTCAATCATCATGTTCTGGAGGTAATTCAATACAAGGAGGGGTGAAATAACAGGAGTATAGCAGCCGGTCAACCCATCAATGGGAGGGAGTCCCACTGCTGCTCATCCGATAAGGAACTATTAGACAGAACAAGGTTATCTGTTGATCTCACCGGCGGGAAGGTAGAATAACCAAATGACAATGGTGCCAGCAATTGCTAATAACAACAAGAGAGCAGTGCCATATAGGATTTTTTGGTTGCAGTTATAAACGGCATAGACCTTTATAAATGTCATCCCAAATTTTAAAAATAAAAATAAAATGCATTTAAATCAACTTACACGGACGAGTAGTATGACTAGAACACATTGCATTGTCGTTAGTCGCTAATTCAAGGTCATTCAATGAAATTCATTTTCACCTTCTACATTGACGGTCACAATCAAAATGCTGTACCTCGTCAATTCAAGTGCCAAGGGGTATAGAGAAAGACGTACGATATGGCCTCCCACCAAAGGAAGGCACCACAACTGATCGAGTTGAACCAGTGATCTAAGAACTCGGAAGATCCCACTTACAACTTCACAAATTAAATTAATAGGGTGTATAGATATCTATTTCATGAGATTGCTGACCTTATCCGAGAGAGATCCATGAAATAAGACTTCATTGTATCATCATTATATTTCACAGTTAGCAGGCAAGTGATAAGACAAAGTCTTACATACCTATGAACGTTGAGATAAGTGACAAAAGTCCAAAGTATCGATTCTAGGGATGAATCATGAGTAAATGTAATCATAGCACCACTTGTAGGTATAGACTAACCCATATAAACCATATCTTTCCAAATGACCAGGGGCCATTCCACACAAATCTAACCTTTGGTATGCTCAAACATAATATTTGGAAACATGGTCCTGCAGGACTGACCTCCGCACCACAAGTGATTGCTGTTGCAACGTCAATAGTTGATATGGGCTCATGAAACTCTCGCTCACCATGGTCATACAAAAAAAGGGATAGAGAGGCTACCCACAAGTACCTTGTAGCAGTCACTGTATAATAAGGTGATTAAAACTAAACATAGCAAGTACTTGCATTTCGGGACTTGCCGTCTTTCACCCCTTCAAGCAAAAACTGAGGACTGATAGACATTCACAACAAGGGAATCTCGTGGATAGTGAGTACCGCAATTAAATTCTTAATGTTTATTTCTATTTCATTCGCAAGCTCAGTCAAGGGACCATCTCATCTCGGTTCATGCTAGTAACGATATTACCATGCGCAGTTTTGATTTAGGTGTGTATCATTGATGAAGAAAGCGATGGGTGCAAAAGATTGATGTTAGCATCAATGAAGATAGAAAATTTTCAACTGACAATGCAGAATCTATTAGTCATTAGAGTGAGATTGCAACTTGTGTGATTCACAAACGAGTCTTACCATAGCTTCCTTGAGTATAACAGCCTTTCCATCTTGATGTTGCCCAACGAAACAACCTTCAAGAGTGCGAGAGAAGCAACCTACGCCCTCACACTTAAGCACTATAGTTAACAAAGTTTTGAGTTCAGAAGTCCAGACGCTGACTGTATCCTGGCAGTTAAGCTTCGAGCTCCAGCGTCAACACTAAAGCGGACAAGAAATCTTCTCTCTCATAGTTGACACACGATCCCAACTCAGTTATATCGGACCGAACCTGGTCCAAAGAGTCCATAGCGAATTGGACTTTGGATGTTGATAATTGTTGATAATTACACCGGTTTGCAGTACATAGGGTGCGCGCCAAAATTCATAATCGTTCACACGGGCAAAAAGAGAACTGCAATTACTCGGTCAAATTGAAGCCGTTCTGTCTGAAAATAAAAATATAACCTTTTCAACCCAATATGCAGGGAATGGCAATGTAAAATACATGTAAAATTGCCACAATAAAAATTGTTTTTTAGACAGTTGGCCTTGATCAACCCCAGCTGCAGAACAGCTGTAGCAAAACCAAATCAATTCAGACTTGTTGTATATTTTTCAGTAATACAACATACATGTATATAGGGGGCACAAACCACTTTTAGTATATCAAAGTCCATTAGAATATTTTATATAGTGTACTCTTCATTATTGTTCTAGAGCCCTACAAGACACAGTTCATTAGGAAAATGTGATATAAATACAACTATGCTTTTCTCCTCTGTAATTAATACCTCAATCATGTATCTTTCCCAGATCCACACAGACCCTTATCTCTCCTGCCCATCAACATTTTCCCTCATTCTCAACCTCAAGTTGTGTCGCCCAATGTAGTTCTCAGCACACATGACACTCCTCTGCATTAGGATTCTCGGGGATGTCAGACCACATAGCGGAGACCTCGATGGTCACGCATCGAATAGTGTCGGAAGAGGGGTATTCGTGTACATGGAAATTGAGATAGAGGTTGGCAGCCCCAATGACTCGCACGTTGGGAATGAAGCCCTTGTGGTTGAGGTAGTGGCTCCATTGGGATGTCTCACCATTGCATTTGATGGCGCAAGTGGATGAGACAGACAGCGCCTTGGAGTTGTCGACGATTCGAGGTCCATTTGCGATAGACACCCAGGCCGGATGTATTGGTAAGGATACTGCACGCATTCCCTCCCTCTTCAACAAACAGGCAAACGGTCAGATTGTTTCAGAAGTACACACGGACCCCGGCAAGGCAGCCTTATTTACGGACCTGTTCTTTCCACCTCGCCTGCACAACTTCCCCACTCTACCCGAAGACTCTGACCCCTACCCTCTTCCGCTGAAATTCTCTGCACCTGCAATACATCAAGTCACCCGCCAAATCAACAAAGCCAGCCCTGTCAAGGCCCCAGGAGAGGATGGCACCCCCAACGTGGTCTTGAAAGAATGCAAGGCCCTCCTCACGCCCCTGCTGCATGGCTGTCTCTTAGCAGTCCTCACTACTGGATTCAATTTGAGTTCTAGAGGTCTAGCCTCTTCTGAGACATGAGATAAAAGGTGCTCTTCATAGGTGATATACTCGACCTTCAAAATTTCCCAAGACGCTTTGGGAAGAGCTCGCATTCCAAATTTGACCGCTTCCTTATCAACGTTAAAGAGTGATGAGGTAAAGCTATTATCCCATAGATATTATCGACAGAGAATTTCAACCAGTGCAGGAGACTCGAGAACGACGAAAGCAAAACCTTTGCAGCGAAAGGGATTTCCTTGGGTAGCCAGGCGGTGAGGAGGAAGTGTAATGAGTTGGATTTGGATTCTTCTTGAATCAGGCTGGAATTTCTCGTCCAGAAGGGAGAGAAACGACTGAAGATAACGACCTAGGGCAGTTATCGAGTAATAGGCATTGGGTAGTCTTTTCTGACTTCAACTATTAAGTTGAATCATTTGATTGACGTATATCAGAAGCAGGCATACGCACAATGTAGATCGTGCGCTGGTCCCACCATTCTTTATCCCACCCTCTCTCCCGCTATTGTTTGTAGAAGCACCTTCCAGTCTCTATGACGGATTTCAAAGCCTCCATGGGTTGGCCGAGAAGTCGTGGGAGTCGCAGGACCTTGATTAATACATGATGAATCGGTGATTAACATACGAATCTCGAGGATTGAATTCGGTGTGACATGAATGCTCCGCATTATACCTGTATCAGAAGGCTTGGGGTAGAGTGTTTCAAAGATCGGAGACTGTTTTAGTACGTGCTTCAAAGGCATATCTTAGAAAGAAGATAATGTTATCATGTCCATTAGTGTATCAGTTGTTCACTCACATCCATCTTGCCCCAACTTCATTTCACGATAAAGTTCTGGATTGGACCAGCATGAGTAATCTGAAAGAGCTGCCTCTATCAATACTAGGAGTTCATCTTCTTTGCGTTTTCCGTTCTGAGTTTGCAATCAAATGGGATAGGACTCTGGTGAGTTGTTGAAAACCTTAGTCTGCTTCCTTGAGGTATATGGGCAATAGGCTTAGAATGACAACGGTCATTGAGTAATTTCTGATTTGCGCCTTTTCCTACAGACCTCGGGATAAAAGAAAACGATGGACAATGACATGTCGTTCCACGGTTCGATCGCCGCCAATTACCTCCTGGGACTGCACTCGCTGGGATGTAAACTGATCACAGGGGCGAGTTTGAGGACATCCTTGGAGGTCTGCTGTTTGTAGGAGGCGTAGGTATACTCGACCTTGGTGCCCGCAGGTAGATAGGTCGCCATGGGAGGCTCCGCGGTCGTAACGGCACATGGCCCGCTGGCGGGAATGACAATGGGGACGGGGGCTGCGGGCTGTCCGAGGCTGAATATAGAAAGTGGCGCAAGTTGAAAGAAAGAACTCAAAAACAAGTCAAACGGATTCAAGTTGTGCACAAATGTTTATTCATCAGACGATGATTTTGAATGAAATATACGACAGTCAATAGAACTGGCGATTTGTAAGTAGAAGATCATGGACAAAAAATTACCTTGGCTAACAGTTGACTTATGAGGCCCATGTAAGACTACTGCAAGTAAAACTACTTGTCTCAGCTGTAGTGCACCATATAAAATATTCTAATGGACTTTGATATACTAAAAGTGGTTTGTGCCCTCTATCTACATGTATATTAGATTACTGAAAAATATCTAACCAGTATGAATTGATTTGGTGTTGCTACAGCTGTTCTGCAGCTGGGGTTGATCAAGGCCAACTGTCTAAAAACTAATTTTTATTGTGGCAATTTTACATGTATTTTACATTGCCATTCCCTGCATATTGGGTTGAAAAGGTTATATTTTTATTTTCAGACAGAACGGCTTCAATTTGACCGAGTAATTGCGGTTCTCTTTTTGCCCGTGTGAACGCATGGGAATATATTTTCATAGGCGCGTCTTTTTCCTCATAAAGTGCAACACAAAAGAGGTTGCATAAAATAAACTCCATCGAGATAGGTTGATACAGCTATTTATGAATCAATTGATACACTGCCTAACCTACCCCCTGGATACCAAACAAATTGAATCAATGATATATACAGTCAATACAAGTCATATAATCAACCTAAAACACCCTGCACGATTCTAAGAACATCTGTCAAGCCAAAATCAAATAAATGACCACATCAACAGTTGCTGGTATGGTCATGATTTTCTCTACTTTGCTGTGCAGAAGACCCCTTGGTACTATGAATATTTCCCCACTTTGGGCTTGCAAATGTGTCAACTCGATAAATAAAACAGACTTGATTTTATAAATCATCTAGGGCATGGGAATATAGGCGCATCTTTTTCCTCATAAAGTGCAACACAAAAGAGTTTGCATAAAATAAACTTCATCGAGATAGGTTGATACAGCTATTTATAATAAATGTGAAAGAAGGAAGTGCTCGATCAGTAAGAGGAGCTCGGGAGAAATCAAACATCAAATAGAAGGCCCACAGATTAGATCTTCTGCTCAGGTCTTAGAGATTCCAATGCCCAATCCTTGTCAATGTCAGTGTGCAAGGGTAATCGCTTCATTGGAAGACTTGAAATCAGTCCAATTCCTCCTACGCCGATCATCACACTCCATATCACGCTTACGCCTTTCGCAAAAGCGTTTCGGACCTCGTCCTTCAACGGCTGCTCCATAGTTGGGACCAGCGGGATCACTGCATAAGCAATGGCGGTCCCTCCAGGAAACTGAGAGACGAACTCCGGCGGGAGCCTGTGCTGAAGTTCATTCTGGAGCACAGACCCTCCGATGGTCACTCCCCATACCTATACACAGATCAGTTCTGGATTTATCATTGGAAGAGAGCAGATGACTCACTTGAGCAAAGTTACGGCAAAATGTGAAGAATGCAAGAGCTCTTGCATTTTCCGACACGGGAAGTGGTGCGAGGACTGGGAAATAAGTTGTCATAAACAAGATGCCCAGTCCCGAGGCAACAACAATCTCGTATCCTATGACGGTTATCCGTGAAGAGTCGGCTTTTATTGTGCTCAACAAACCAGCCCCAATCATGACCAGAACCCATGACAGCCAGAGTTGGGGACGGTAATGATGAGACTTGGCAACACTGACACCTGATATAATACCTATCGGAGCAAGAGTAAGGGCAAGACCAAAGAGATCGACACCCGATGCGATGGGTGATGCTGATTTGCAGCCTTGAAAATAAACCGGCATGTAATCTAAACACATCATCTTCAGTAGGTCTGGTTTAGCGACACAATAAAACTGACAGATAAACCCTAGAAGCACAATTGGCGCAATAAATGTTTGCAAGTAGCCGCTCACGCTGGTAGCTGTCGATAGAAGTGAGAACGGGACCTGTGTCATTAATTGAGATCAAGAGAGCAACTATTATTGTGGAAGCTTACGAGTGGGTGCTGGGCAACCTTGGCATCATAGCCTATGAACCCAATGAGGCCTACGAGACCCAAGATTAAAGGTACCAGAACGTGCGCAGAAGATCATGCGAACTGGACACCACCCCAGGTGAGGGCAATCATGCAAGAGGTACAGCTGGCAATGACCAGAATATTCCCACTGGGAACCCAATTCACCGTATCAGTGCATATGCAGCCTTGAAAGTATAAGACGTACATCCAGTCCATTTGACCCATTTTTTCCCGGAAAGTGCCTGTTGGTGTTCGGAAACTGAGAAAACAAAAGACCAACATCCCGGCAACCCCAGTGACTGGAATATTGAGGTCTGTATTAAGTGTTGGTGTTGAAAGAACAGTGGTGTCAGCTTGACGAACAGAAGAGCCACCGCCATTGACCACGTTCGGCCAGAACTCCTCCGATGACAGGACCTACGGCGCTTGCAACCGCCCAGGCTCTGGGGAAATTAAAATGAGTTCTAAAGATGACGAGTGTTAATACGACGCACATTCCGATTAAGCCGTTAAACATCCCTCTCTCCCGGAGAGGAACGAGGTCGGACAATATAATTTGAGTTAATGATAATATTCCGCCACCTCCTAGTCCTTGAATGGCTATATTTCCAATCTGGGAGTCAATTATGGGAATATAAAAATGCCCTATAATGCTCACTCCGACCAACGATGAGAACATTCATGTTGGGTGCCGCGCCACACAAGGCGCTTCCAGCAGCAAAAATCAATAGAGACCCAAGCATAATTGGACGACGTCCGAAAACCTGCGCGTTTTTCAGCACCAGAGCTCTCATTATTCCAGGTAAACTGTTTTGGACTCACCTGGGATAACCCACCACTCATAGGTAGAAAAGCAGTTGCAGAAAGCGAATATGCCGAGCCAACCCAAACGAATTGCGAGCCATGAAGATCGGCTACAATGACTGGGAGGGCGGTAGAAACCCCTGTCTGTTCATGTTATAGTAAACATTGTGGGTTTGATTTTGAAGGCTTACTAATTCTAGAGCCGCTATAAAGAGAGACAGGGCAATGGACAGAATAATGAGCCAGAACCTGTGATCTCTGGGAGCAGATGAAGTGGGGGAGTAATCAGGTTTAAAATGCTGGGCATTGGGTTTAACGACCGATACAAGGGAGGATCCGTTGGGCTGCATGAGAAATGCTAGGAAAGTGCGATATGAACTCCTGAAATTAAAGAATCCTATATAGGCAGAACTCCAATTTTGAACCCACGGAGGGAATTTTCCTCAAGGGAAAAGAGGTGACATCTCAGTGCGAAAGCAGTCACCATAGAGGCAAACAACATATATCGATACTTATGATATGAAGAATCGTAAAAAGGGTACATCAGAATCCAACATGTTGTAGTGCAGACGATAGGCTGTGCCAGCGGTACTCTAAAAAAACATGTTCTGTGGCACTTTGCAGATGGTATGGCTGATCGAGTGCTCATTTGGGCTCCTCGAGGACTGGAGGATTACAGTCTGGTTCAGTTTCAGTGTATAATGCCTGATTGGTCTGGATATGGAACAGCTCACTGTCTGGGTAGAGGGTCAGAGCCTTTTGCCGCCATGAGTGTCGGGGTTGCCTTAGCGGCACTGTCCGACATCACATTTTTCATTGGCGGAAGGTGAGTAAGCGCTCACATGTGTCGCATACAAGACGCCTATTGAACTGCGTAGATTTGGGGTCAGAACCCTGTGGCGTCATGAGTTCCAGGGGGTGGCGTTAGCGCCACAGTCCGACATCACCTTTTCCATGGGCGCAGAGTAGGCGCTCATATACGTCACATCAAAGACGTCTACAGTACGGGACAAGCAAACTCAACCAAAATTTTCGACCCAATTTTCTGGCAAAATCTGCTTGTTGAAATCAATAATAGACCATTGAATGAAGTATCTAACATCAAAATAAAGTCAATGTAAAGAGCCATTTTTTTT
>QLPG01050158.1:0-11346 GCA_003314385.1 Gomphus sp. MG54 | reverse complement strand
GCCACTACTCTTGGCCTGCAGGACTTGGCCATAGTCCGCCTGACCTTTCGACAACACCCTTTCGGCAGTACCGAAGTCTGTCAGTATCCGGCTCCTGACACATGGGAATGAGCTCTGAAGAAGACATGATGACAAATTGGGAGTCTGAAGATTGGAGTGCTGAATAGAATAGTTGGCTGTGTGATGTGGCGACAGTGAAGGTGATATGGGATGAGCACCATTGGAGTATAATTTAGAACATGGTTGAGATCGATCACTTTATTATCACCCGGTCTTTCCTCCGTCCACATTAGTGGCACGCATGGAACAGCAGGGTGCAATGCATGAGCACATTAAATCCTAGCCACCTGAATTGGTCTTCAGGACTTGGCCAACTCCTATCTACACTATTGGCATTACTGAGACTTAACAATTGCACTACGTATATAGGTTAAGAAGTGAGATGTGGAACAGGGTGGCATAAGGAATGGAGAACAATAAGGTATGAAGAGCATGTGGAGGTATTGTCCACAATGATCAAGAATAGAATAAGGAATGTAAGCAAGAATAGAATAATGAGATATGGCCAAGAATAAAATAATAGGAGTGTGGATGAAAATAGAACAATAGAATAATGGCCAAACATAAAACAATAGGGTCATGACCAGAATAATGAGTGAATAGCAAATGTCTCAAAGGGAAATGGATAAGGAAAAGGATGGGGAATGAAAGAATAATAAAGAATAGAGGGGATGAGATGAGGAGAGTGAACCATATAATGTGCCAAATGTACCGAGCCAAGACCACATACTAGTGAAGAATGACTTGTCACTGGTATGTGGGATTAAACGGTAAGAGTCATTCAGTCAGTACTGCCGAGTGAACCGGAGCTTGGTATCATGGACTTGACAAGATTGGATATCAGAGATAGAGCAGAAATGTAAATAAGGAAAGTGGAGCAGAACATAATATGAAAAGGTTAAATGTAATAAAAGTCAATGATAGATACGTGAGCATATGGGGATTGACGTAAATGAGTGGAGCATATTGAATGATGCATGTGACGCCAAGACAGATACATGAGGTGCATTGAATTTGAGGGCTGAAAGCATGTGGTCGAATAGGTGAGTGAGGACAGAGTTAGGCTGAACAGGCTGAATTGAATAGTCAGGCATGCTGGCACAATGGTTCCTAATAGTATTTCCCCCCTACTGCTGAGTCCCATGAGGCCATGGAAATGAAGTGGTAGATAGTGGCCCTATTAGAGTTTGGATTTGCAAAAGCACATAAGAGTAGTTGTGAGGGAGTTTGGGAGGTAACCATCATCGACATTGCCCATGGAAGAATCATACATCAACCCTGCCTACATCCAAAAACTAATGGGCCTCTACACCTCACCCATCATCAGCTACCTCAGAGGTGACCTCACATCTCATCCTGTCAGGGTTCCTACCCCTTCCACCTTGACCATCAAGTGCAGCAAGGTGCTGTTAGATCAAGAAGCTATCGATGTGTAAGAACCTTGGGTCGAAGGAGCAAACTCAAAAAGTGCAAAGGTGAGTAAAGTATTGCTTCACATTTTTGTCCCTTACTGAGTGTTTACCGTAGTATGCCCATCTTCAAATGCAAAATGATGAAGGCAACTACCACAGTGTCTATTATCGAAACGCAAGGTTAGGTGAGAAAGACGATCGAACACCTTGGTTGTGTGGATGGATGGCTGAAAAGCCTTGCAAGCCTTGCAAAAAGTGAGGTAACACTTGCTTAAGGAAATGGGATGGGGATCTGGACTTGGGTATGTGTGTGTGTGGTGTGGTGAGAGGGGAGTTAGATGCAGTATCAATGAGAGAGGTTGAGGAACAAGCAAGAGGAAAAATAAGGGGAAGGATAAGGGGAGGAATTCCAAAGTTAAAGGAGATCTGAGGTCAGAGAAAAGGGTGAGGGAAAGTACACCAGAGGATGAAGGACAGAGTGAGGCCAGTCCCTTCAAAAAGCTGAGGTTAGAGCCTCCAGTATGTACCCCCCTCTTCCTCCCCGATTCTCCCACTCCCCAGCCTCTTAAGCTGCCATCGCCACTGCCCCCTGTCTCCTCACCACCTACTGTGGTACTGACACTGCAGATTACAGTTTTGTCACCCACACTGCCTTCCCCTTTGCTGCCTCTTCCTCCCCCTCAACCACCTCCATCTAGGGAATGGCATGGGTTGGGCCAACCTACACGGGTCACCAGATCAGATGTCCTTGGGTGTGGGTATGGGTTAAGCTGAGAGCACCTGTAACCCAGCCCAACCTGTGGTGTCACAGGTGCACATACAATATGCACACACTGCATGTGTACACAGACAACACAAACATGCTGGACATGCATGCACTGCATGTGTCATATGTGCCATACTGCACGCACATATGACATGCATGTCCCGCATATGCTAAATGCACATATGGATGACATGTATGTGCCACACATGCCATATGTGCTATATGTACACATGTATGACACACCCACACTGCTTGCATATAGGTGCGGTATGTACCTGACACCCATTGACCTATTAGAAAAAACCCATGGGTTGACAAGTTTGAGTTTCCCATGTGTGGGTCACCCACATTTGACCCATGGGTGACCCATGCCATTCCTTACCTCCACCTGAGCCATTGCCATCACCTGTTCCCTCACCACCCCCCATCATCCCTCAGCCTCCTGTTGTTCCCAGGTCCTTCTTCTGTCCAAAATAGTGGCTTGCACAGGACAGCAGGGCACAATACATGAGTACATTGAAGCCTAGCCACCTTGATCTGTCTGCATAACTTAGCTGACTCCCATCCACACTATCGGCATTACTGAGACTTAACAGTCAACATCATTATCATCAATTGGGTCTTCATCATCATTGTCCAGAGGTCCAAGAGGAGGGTTTCTGTCTGATGGGCTAGCTTTGTGGATCGAAGGTTATTCTAACAGTCATCGAAGCTTGGAAATCTCCTGCAACTGATTCAGGACTTCTATGATGAAAGGTAGATTATGGACAGTTGATCAAGCATTCATGATGGTCGTGATATATAAAGATGATATGTGAGGTGTGATCAGGTGTACCTCATTACCTAATTACCACAAAGCCTGGGATATGATGTGATTATGGTGGTAGTGGATTGTTCGGGAATACTCCCATTATTTTTAGTCATTTTTTTCGAGCCGAATCAGCCTACAGAATCCAAACCTCTCCTTAAGAAAATTTCCACTTAAATCAGCCATATCTTGGCAACAAAAAATATTATAATGTTTTTGGCTGGCTAATTAAGAGTGAATTGCCTCCAGTAATTAACTCTTAATTATCAAGGAGATTGAGCCTACAGATAATCATAAAAACATCTATATTTTTCCCTATCAATGTGTGGACCCACAATGTACAACAACCATGGAGCCAATTACCTAAATCTACGAAAGTGGCTCCAAACTCCTGGCTCAAGTTCTCAGTCCACAATGTCAACGTACAACAATTTCCTGGACTTATATAATACTAATTACATAAATGGTCAGTCCAGAAGCATGACTTACATAATATTAATATTTTGTGACATGACCAGTCATGGGAGTACCAGTCATGGGAATATTATATTTCTTTATTATAAAAGTAGTGACAATGGTGACACAATGACTCCACAAGCTTCCAAGGCATTTGTCAAGCTGTCAAACTTTGGTAGTGCTGAGGATGCAGACGGGTAACAGCCAAGTCCTGCAGGCCAGAAGTAGTGGCTTTGGCTTCAACATACTTGTGCATTGCACCCTACTTGCTGTGCGTGCCACCAATTTGAGACAGAGGAGGTACTCAGGGGTGCCGAAGTGCTGGCCCAAGTAGAGGACTTTACAGAGGAGAGGGAAGGTAAGGGGCCTAAGCCTAGTTGATACCCAGAATGAGGAAGTATGTACATGCATGTCCTACTTATTGTCAAGATTCGGTGACGCCGGGATATCGGTTAAGTCCTGCAAACCGTTACGGGGTGGCTAGGCTTCAACGTGCTCTTGCGTTGCGCCCCGCTCTTCCGTGTGTGCCACTAATTTGGAAAGTGAGAGGGACCTCGAGGGAATGCCGAGGGCGTCGGCTCGAGCGAAGGACTTTAGAAATAGAGAGCGGACAAAGGGGTGCGAATCAATTGATATTCTGAGTGAAGAACTATCTACATACATCCCGCTACTTTTATAGTTAAGAAGCAAGATGTGGAACAGGGTGGTGTAAGGAATGGAAACAATAAGGTATGAGGCAACCACATGGAGGCATTGTCCACAGTGATCAGAAAATAGAATAAGGAATGTAGGCGGTATTAGAATAATAGAGTATGGCTGAGAATAAGATAATGAAATGGCGGGCGGGAATAGAACAATAGAGGGCGGCCTAAGATAAAACAATGGCAAAGGCCAAGACAATGAGTGGCCGTCATGTTGTTCGGAGGAAACGGGTAAAGGAGTGGATAGGGGGTTGAAGGAACAATGGAAGGGGGTGTACGAGGGGAGTGGTCCATACGATGTACCGGATGTACCGAGTCGAGGTCGAGCGGTGGTGCGAGATAATGCGGGTGAGGGTCGGTTGGTCGGTATTCCCGAGTAAGTCAGTACTCGGTGTTGCGGGCGTGACACTTATATAGGTTTAAGTAGCAACATGTGGAATAAGGAATGTGGGACAATAAGGTATGCAGAGCATGTGGGTATTGTCCACAACAAGTAAAATTAGAATGAAGGAATGTAAACGGGGATAGAACAATAAAAAATAGGAAAATAGGGAGTGCCCAACTATAAAACAATGGTTGCAGCCGAGGATAAAACAAGGACAAGAAGTCCCGCGGTAAGGCAGATTGAGGAATGAGGAGTAGGCATGGTGGGATTAATGGATAGTGAATGACATAAAGTAGATGAGGGATAGGAACAAGGAATGTGAATGGTGGATGTGCTGAGCCAACACCAGTATACCAAGTGACTTGCATGCAGTGTGGGTACTTGTACATGGACTAGTCAGTCAGCACTGCCGAATTACCAGGGTCTCAGTACATGTACTTGACAGCATTTCAATACCTTCTGAACACCTCCACAAGCTTCATGAAGGAATTGCCTTATCAGGAAATTACATAATTAGCTTAGAATTAGTATAAAAGAAGCTAGTTTTATAGTGTAAAATAACAATCATTTTCACCCATATTAATCCACAGGATTAAATAAGTGCCAGCAGCACTCTTATAAGTGGACCAAAGTCTGCTTAGGTAACTGGTCCAAAGACCAGAAGCCATACTCAACAACAGGTCCAAAGACCTGTTGAATAAGGTTCATTCCGAAGAGTGAACCTTAACCTTGCTACTGAAGTGGCAGGCTACTCCTTTAAAAAACTAAAGTTAGATAAAAGATAGAAAAGTGGAAATAAACCTAAACCAGTCTAGAACTAATATTTTAACACTCTTAAACTATTAATTCTATACATAACAAATGAGATGCCTGACAAGACCCCCCTTAAATATTCTTTTTGGACAAATGACCCAGATCAGAATCAATAAAGACATTTTGCACAGCTATGTGAGATTTCATTAAATCTTTATTGCAATACTCTTGTGATAACAGATTATGTGAATCTCCAGAGTATAATTTCTTAATTGGGTTCCCCATAAAAATAGCCCATGCAGGTGTATTTTGTTGTCCTCCTGCATCTGGTCGGAGAACTTGACTTGCCTTAGTTCACATCAAAGTTTTGTCACAGCTTCTCAGGTTCCAAAACATAGATAGACTGTTAGGATGACATCGCTGAGTTCCCCATTCCTTATTAGGCAATTCAGCATATGCCCACTTACACTCTTTTATATCTGTTACACCACATGCTCATAATTCTGACACCACATGATTGTATTACTATTTATAGTATACATTCATTCACCTTGCTTTTATGTTTCCATTTATATTCTTGCTCCACTTTCCATTTATAGTATAATCTGTTTACTTTGCTTTTCATTTCGATCCTTGCATTTCTCATCTATCCATTTCCATTTGACATGGACTCTTCATAGATAAAGAAATCAGTATAAAACCTGTATGTGTGTTAGTCTGTTCTTCAGTCAGAATATTGACTAAGATTCCCCCATTCACTTCTGTCTTGCTCTACTTCATTTCTACCTATATGCCTACTATCATTATTACGATCCACCTCGGCGTTATGGTCCTCAGCATTATGAAATTAGAGATCTTGAGGTCTGGATGGCACAACACATAAGTTGAAGCCAAGCCCTATTCCAAACCTTGCTATTGTTTCAACATTAGAAGATATTACAACTACGTCCCCTTTCAGTTCTTGACATAGACTGTCCAAATGAATTAGATTGGCACCAACAAATGGAGAGGTTACATCAGAAGGGATTGCAAGGATCTTGTGAAGTCCATGATACTGAGCTCCGATCCACTTGGCAATACCGACCAACCAACCCTTACCCACATCACTTCTTACTATCATGTGGTCTCGGTTCGGTATAACTGGTTCATTGTCTGAGCTACTCCTCTTACCCTACCCCCTCCACCCCTTACTATTCTCTCTTTCCCTGACCATTCCCTTACCCATTCTCCCTCGGAATACTTACTATTCCTTTATTATTTGGTCGCAGCCCTATTGTTTGATCTTTGGCCATTTTCTATTGTTCTATTCTACTCTCTCATTATCTTATTCTCAGCCATCTTTCATTATTCTATTCTTGCTTATATTTCTTATTCTATTCTTGATCACTGTGGACAATACCTTCACATGATTCTTCATACCTTTTGTTCTCCATTCCTTATGCCATCCTGTTCCACATCTTGCTTCTTAACTTATATAAGTAGTAGATGTATGTAGATAGTTCCTCACTCTGAATATCAACTTGGTTCACATCTTCTTGTCCACCCTCCTCTTGTCTAAAGTCCTTCACTCAAGTCAACACTCTCAGCACCTTCATGGGCCTCTTTTCTCTCTAAATCAGTGGCACGTATGGAACAGCAGGGTGCAATGCATGAGCACATTGAAGCCTAACCACCCCAAAC
Source organism: Gomphus sp. MG54 (assembly GCA_003314385.1). Taxonomy (NCBI): domain Eukaryota; kingdom Fungi; phylum Basidiomycota; class Agaricomycetes; order Gomphales; family Gomphaceae; genus Gomphus; species Gomphus sp. MG54. Next base: position 4,325 of record QLPG01050158.1, on the reverse strand, counting down.
AGTCTGCAGGACTTGACCAATTTCTCGGCTTTACCCAGTCATAACAGATCTTCAGAGATACAGTGTAGAGAGACTTTGGACTCCCAGAGGTGGTGATCAGTGACAGGGACTCTCAATTCATCTCAAAGTTTACAAAAGACCTATACCGACTGCTAGGGATAAAGATAAACCCTTCAACTGCCTATCATCCCCAAACAGATGGACAAACAGAATGTATCAACCAAGAGGTGGAGCAGTATCTGCAGCTGTTCATCAACTATCAGCAGGATGAGTGGGTGGAATGGTTGCCATTGGCAGAGTTCAGCTATAATGACAAGATCCAAGTGCTGACAGGGTACTCTCAATTCTACTTAAACTATAGACAGCATCCTGATGAGATTATGAGCAAATTGCAGTAGGTTTGAAGAATTTATAGGCAATCTATTTTATTTTATCTTCTCAGTGTAGTCAACAACTACTGGTATATTCGGAAAATATACCTATTTTATTTTATCTTACAAAAAGAATAGAGAAATTAGCCTTAAAGGCTTGTACAATATATTATATAACTCACCTCCTCAGTATAGTCAACAACTGAGGAGGGAGGCATGCGTGGGTTGTGTTTCACCCGCATATACCCTGCAACCAGCCCTTGACCCTATCGAAGGTTTGAGCCAGGCTGCTGGTCCCAATCCAGGGAGCCGGCTACACAAGTCGTGTCGTGCGTAGACAAGTGCCCGTAAGTAGCGTACATAGTAGAAAATAAATAACTCCCTCAATATTGAGGGTAAAAATACAAATAAAAGTGAGAAAATTTCAGAATTCAGAAGCGCACAGAATGATACAAAAATAGATATATAATTACAATATATTGAGATTGGTCTCTCAGGGGTGAGATGCAAGCTTGCACCCTACACATCCAAGGAAGTCCACAGAGCCATGATCAGAGATAGAAACAGAGGCAGAAAACATGTTTGAGAGAAGAATGAAGAAAATAAGAGAAGAAGCAGCAGCAGCACTAGAAAAGGCAGCATCAGATATGAAGAAGTATTATGACAAAGTATTACATACCATTGCAATAGTTGGTGAATACATGTAACAAGTTACTATTTAAATAGTGCCCACAGCCTAATGCCAGATAACCTGGCATAGTGACCTTTTGGCCCAGTTGGAAGAGCACATTACTGTGGGAATTTGTTGTCTTTCACACAAAGGAAGGCAAGACATACTACAATATCAAGTAGGGGACAAGGTTTACTTGGAAGGCCTTAATGTCACCACCGACTGACCCTCAAAAAGAATAAAAGACAGACATTATGGCCCATTCCCAATTGTGGCAAAGGTGGGAGAACATGCTTATAAACTGTGACTATCCCCCCAATTGGAAGAACATCCATCCTGTGTTTAATACTGTCCTGTTACATCCTGCCTGAATACTCACATTCTCTATACAACAAAAGCCGACACTCTCTCCACCAGTGATAACACCAAAAGGAGTGGAGTATGAAGTAGAGGAAGTTCTGGACTCCAGAATACATAGAGGAGTACTGCAGTATCTGGTGAAGTGGGTTGGGTATCCCAGAGAAGAGAATTCATAGGTTCCAGAGAAGAATATGAGGAACGCAAGACAGAAAACACAAGAGTTCCACAGGTGATTTCTAGCCGCACTCAGGCACATAGGCCATATCTTCCACAGACTACCCTTTCACCCATACAAAAACCCTAGAATACAGATGATGTGCAAGAGGATGCATGATCCAATGACACACAGAGGCACAGGTGATGCATCTGGAACGGTACGCAATTGAGACATGTGGGCGGCATGTGGTGGTAGTGGGCACAGCAAGTGGGTGCAATGAGAGTGTGATAGCAGGTGCAACAGGTGCGTGAGTGAGATGTGAGTGGCAAGTGGGTACAATGAGTGTGATGGTGGGTGTGACAGATCCATGAACGAGACCAGAAAGTACACAGGTGTGGGTGACAGCCAGCGCAACAGTACTTGAACAAGTAGCCAGTGTGACAATGTACAAGTGAGGCTGAGAGGTTCGCAGGTGTGAACACACACAGGTGCGATGAAAATGAAGTCACTGCACATACCAGTGTGATGAGAAAAGGACCTGTAATCATTGCGCACACCGGTGCAATGTGAAAACAATCTATAGCTAACAAAGAGCTCCAGAAGTTGTATTGTACTCTGCTACTCTGCCAGACTATATGTACAGTTCTTAGGTAATTAGTTAAAGCTCAGTCTTGAGCTGGTCAATATACCAACAAGTATCATTGCTCATTTCCCTCTTCTACTCCCAAGTATTGAAGCTCTTATGGCTACTGACAGATACCACCTTGCCTTTTGAGAACAAATATACCTAATGTCAACATTTATATTTCATGATTTCAACATTTATATTTCATGATTTCAACATTTTTTCAAGCTTGAGAGTTGACCTTGAAAAAAGCAGAATCCAACCCCTGACCAGGGTTCCAGATTAAGGTAAACTCCTGAGTTTTACTCAATGTTATTCAGCTCCGGCCTGAACGGTGGTGTAGGAGCCACATGGATAAGTTATTATCTTGTCTCCCAAATGCACAAGCCTACATAAGTTCCTCCCGCACCATGCGAATAGTTACTCAACGAGTACAGCCACCATGCAGTACATCTCTTTGAGGCTGATAATCGTCCTGGCGGTCACGCCAATACCGTTTCGTTCTCAAAGTCTAACAATGGTCAAAATTCTGTTGCTGTTGACACGTATGCTCCCTCCGGTTCAAGAACTAACAGATCTTCGCTGACGGATGAGATGTTACAGAGGATTTGTGAGCGACCTCCTGACGGGTTAATCTTCAATCTAACATCCCTCTTATATTTGCCTCTCTCTCAAGATCGTCTTGAATCCGTCAACTTACCCAAATTTCTTGAGATTTTTCAAGCAAGAAGGCATTCCTATAGTTCCCACAGAAATGACCTTCTCCGTCTCGCGCAACGCTGGTGCATTCGAGTGGGCAGGCAAGAACCTATTCACGGTGTTCTGTCCGTTGCAAAATCTCTTCGATACATCGACGTTGGCGTCTTGTGTGGGACGTGCTGCGCTTCAACCCATCTGTTCGAAAACTTTTGCACTCAAAAACAGAGGACCCGCATCTTTCTATCGGAACCTACCTTGAAAGGGAAGGGTACTCGCACTCGTTCCGGGATAACTATCTTCTTATTGCACGTGGGCTCCGTACGCCCTTTTTTTTCGCGTCGTCCTCAACTGACACTCGGGAAAAAAAGCCAATGACTGCTGCTATTTGGAGCACACCGCCTGATGCCTGTGCGGCTGATTTTCCCGCCAAGACTTTGGTATGTTATCATTTACTTGTTTATAGTGTGAATGCGGTGACTAGTGTCGATGACTAGATTCAATTCATGAATAACCATCACCTGCTTCAGCTGACTGGGAAGCCATCGTGGCTAACTATCAAGGGCGGCAGGTATAGTTTGTTGTTACTCACTCATCACATACCATGCAACATTCACCATGATCAACCCTGCGCAGCCAAGTGTACGTCAACAGGATTCTATCCCGACTGCCTGAATCACAACTACACATGTCCATGCGAGTCGTAGCGGTCAAAACCACTAAAGAACCTCGACCATCGGTCTTAGTCACAACTGGAGATGGAGAGACGTCAGCGTTTGACCATGTTATTTTGGCGTGCCATTCCGACATATCCCTGAAACTTCTCGAACGTGGAGGGCACGTTACTCCTGAAGAGAGAGCGGTGCTAGGTGGTGTCACTTGGAGCAGAAATCAAGCAGTTTTACATTCTGATACTACAGTAAGATTAACCCCGTAATTCCGGTGTGTCTCATAAAATTGACAGTGCGGTTTTTGAGTTGATGCCCCGTCGAAGGATCGCCTGGTCTTGTTGGAACTACTTGACATCCTCTGTGGACGATAATTGGGAGATGAAAGCCAACGTCAACCAGGTAGCATTGTAAGTGTCGATTCGACCTAGCGAATTATTTTTTTTCATCGCGCTGACTCGAACTAACCAAGAACATGTGAACTATTCGCCTGCTGCTGATCCGATATACTCTTACACGCACCTTTCTAGATTTTATGAATGACCTTCAGCATATTTCCGAGAAAGATCACGGACCGGTGCTAGTGACACTAAATCCTCCCGTCGATCCACGCCCCGAAACGGTCGTAGGTCGCTATACTTATGAGCATCCACAGTCCTGAATGCATAGGTAGGGCAGAAAATGCTTGGTAGTGAACATACCTTCGAGATCAAGGTTAGCAAGAAGCTGCTTCTTTTCTTCGTCCGTGTACTTCCTCCTTGTCTTTCCAGAGTTTTGC
>QLPG01050125.1:0-24270 GCA_003314385.1 Gomphus sp. MG54 | reverse complement strand
GTTTCTCCATAGTTTCCTCTTTGGTATACTTGTTCTCGTGCTTTGTCATTCAACTGACATAGCCAACCTCTTGCATCATTTCACATCGTTGCTTGGTTTTTGTATATAAAGGCCTCTGGCTCACCTCTGTAATAACAAGTTCATAAGTTAAAGCCCCAAGTCAAGTCTCCAAGTCCAAGTCAAGACTAGTCTAGAAATGTCTAGACTATTGTATTCAAGCCCAAAGCCAAAGTCCAAGTCTTAGTCAGCGTGACACATTCGCATCTCATCAAGGTCACGTCCCTGTCACATCACACCATATTTTGTTCACATTCTATTTCCATTCATACATTCCCACTCACAAGTCATAGAATCTATTCCAGCTGTGCCAAACGACTGCACTAGACCTCGCCAGAGAAAAGGACCAGTGCATGCAGGCTTTTAGGTATTAAATACCTAGAGCAACTCTACACCGTTTGGACCTTGGCCACCAGGTGTGTCATCTCCAGGAACCTCAGGCCCCTCTGCTGTACCCACCCTAGCTTACTTTGACCTTCCCACCTGGTGCATGCACTCATACCTTGTCATGTCGACAGCCAAGAAAGCATTCATTGCGCTCAGCACATTTGGACCCCCACATAAATCCAGAAAGATCAGCAACTTCCGCATCCTTACTAAGTTCCAATCTCTAACCTCATGCAAAAAAACAACATCAAATGGCTTTCGAGGACACCCTATTGGACAAAACCAAAATAGAAATTGGTCAACATGTATTAACCCTTTCTGTCAAGCCTGCAACACCGGGTACCGACTCACTCGGGAATACCGACCAACCGGCCCTCACCCACATTATCTCGCACCACCGCGTGGCCTTGGCTCGGTACATCCGGTACATCGTATGGACCACTCCCCTCGTACACCCCCTTTCATTGTTCCTTCACCCCCTATCCACTCCTTAACCCGTTTCCCCCGAACAACATGACGGCCACTTATTGTCCTGGCCATTGCCATTGTTTTATCTTAGGCCGTCCTCTATTGTTCTATTCCCGCCCACCATTTCATTATCTTATTTTCAGCCATACTCTATTATTCTAATACCGCTTACATTCCTTATTCTATTTCTGATCACTGTGGACAATGCCTCCATGTGGTTGCCTCATACCTTATTGTCTCCATTCCTTACGCCACCCTGTTCCACATCTTGCTTCTTAACTATAAAAGTAGCGGGATGTATGTAGATAGTTCTTCACTCAGAATATCAATTGATTCGCACCCCTTTGTCTGCTCTCTATTTCTAAAGTCCTTCGCTCGAGCCGACGCCCTCGGCATCCTCTCGAAGGCTCCTCTCGCCATCCAAATTAGTGGCATGCACGGAACAGCAGGGCGCAACGCAAGAGCATGTTGAAGCCTAGCCACCCCATAACGGTTTGCAGGACTTAACCGATATCTCGGCGTTACCGAATCTTGACACTTTCCCCCAATCCTGAACAAAAAGTGCAATATCGTGCTGCGCAAGATGCTTGAGGTGAATGCATCTCTCAGCTCCGGTCAAGAAAATGAGATATTTACACTATATGCATAGAACAAATCTATAGTCAGTCGGACCAAGATTAACCATAACATGGAGAAGTTATTTAAAACCAACATGGTGATGTTCCAATTGATTGATGAAACTGTTGTTTGGCTGACTCCTTCAGACATCTATCACACACCACTAGGATGAGGTGAGTTGAATTGACCGGTGAACTGAGATATGCGGCTATCGCTACGGATTGAGTGCCACTGGTTTGTTAGTAGCAGATGGTTCAAGCTTCTCGTGCCGTCTAATGTTTCATTTTTGTTGATCATTAGGGGAAGTCATCTTGATAGATTCAGGGAATCCTATCCTTAATTTGTACAATAGCCTGCTCCCTAAGATGGTTCAAGTTTGTTAGATTGAGATCGGAGCTCTGCCACTAGGCAGAAGAATCACTGTTTGTTGGAAGGCTATTTAAAGTACTTGATATCAAGTTTCATGAATCACTTCTATCACACTGTTGTCTCTACATATCATTGACCATCAAGCAAAATTGTAGCAGAGATACTATCTTGGTTTCACCAACCTATTTTCCCTTTACCCATCCATGACTCTCATAAAGCTTCCACATTCTGCCTCTATCTATCAGCGTCTCATTCCAACACATGATCCAGTCCTTCTCAACATTCATTCACCAGATGTCCTCTCAAGAGAGTATTCGAACCTTAATCCAGCAGAAAACAAATGGGTGAGTACCCTAGACTGTTCGGTTTTGAGGAAATTTATGATGCAGACAGTTTGGCTAAACACTACTCTTTGATTTCTGCGTTGGGTAAGCTCAGTAGTAATTTTATGTGGACCTCATTCTGATCTCACTGTTTTAAATAGCATGCTTGGTTTATGACACACTGCTCACATTCTGTTATGAGAGCAAACATAGCTGGAGGAAGAAGCTTAGATTAGGATCAGTCATATATATTTTGGCTCGCTTTGCACAGATCATCTACTTGATGTTCCTCTCAATAATTAACTGTTTTTCCCCAAATATATCCATCAAGGTGAGTAGTTCTATCCCATGGATCGCAAAGAGTTCACATTGACATGGGTTATTGTAAAGGCAACTCTATTGGCAGAGTAAGCCTGCAACATGTGAGTTCAGCATAAGAGCTGAAGAAGCGCAGATAATACATGTAAACTACTTATAGTCTTTAGTTCAGGCACAGAGTGTGACTAATTAGGATAACAATAAAGAACAATAGGCAGTTACTCCAATGTTGTGTCAAGTGTACTCTATTTTTACAACACTCCCCCTCACTTGAGGCAACATCAAGTCCAGGAAAACCATTTGAAGATTATAGAAGCTGGATTTGATATGGATAGGGATGAAGGATCATGCTATGTGAAGCACGAGAGAATGTTGTGCAAAATGCAAGTGGGGTGCAAGAGGTAGATGCATGTGGCAGTAGTGCATGTCATGTGGACAGAGGCAGTGGTAGAACATGCAGAAGTGGCTGGGATGTATCACGCAGAAGTGGCACAAGTAGGTGTAGTAGTGAGAGCATAAGCATGGTCGACTTCGGGTGTGCCATCCGTGAGCAATGATGTGGGCAGAAGTGCCACAAATAAAGGTTCTGCAGCTGTGAGAGATGGAATGGGGACATGAGCCAAGTATTGGTGGGCTCTTTGTGTTTCTCAGGTCACGTCTGTGCATATGCCTGTGGTGCATCATTGGTTGTCGGCATGCGTGTTTGCCAGCAATGCTTTGCTGCCATACAGCCTTGTATGTTATGTTGAGTGCGAGCATGAACAGAGTGTGAAGGACTGTGAGCGCGAATGGCTGTGAGCGTAAATGGCTGTGAACGTGAATGGTTGCGAGTGTAAACAACTGCGAGTGCCAATAGTTGCCAGCGCAAAGAGCTGTAGACTGGGCAGCGCAAAATGGATGTGGCTCATGAGGCAGGTAGAGACTGTGCTCCTTGACAAAGGGGACATGTTTGCAAGAGGTGGCAATGGCCAGGGCTGCATGCGGTGGATGTTAGGGCAACCCTTCAGTGTTGACTGGAGGTATCTCACAGAAGAGCTAAGCAGGGGGATTCCAAAGTTTTAATTATGACTACCTAAGTACATGTGGGGCTCTCACCTAAGCAGGGGGAATCCAAAGAGGAAAGTCTAAGGATCCCGCTGCTGGTGAGCCCCTTTTATACCCTTTATGTAGGTGGTCTGTGCACTAGTTTACAAATCAATACATTGGGGTTTTCAGAGCCAACCTCCTGGTACTAAGTCTGACACTCAGGCGCTTATTCAGGGTTTTGTCTCTCATGTTAAATCCCTTCCAAGTCTTTGCTCGGTGATCCTCTGATTCCGGTCTCCTTTCCTCAGGGTTTGAAGCAGAGTCCGAGATAGGACCCGGACCTGGTCAGGCTCTGACCTATTGGTCTGTTTTAGCCTCAGAGCTGGTCGGAGTCGGTCGGAGTTTAAGATGGGATCTCGGACCTTGTTTTGGTTTCAGAGAGGGTCTGTTTTGGAACCATTGATGATTTAACCCAAGAAGCATGACAAAACTTTGGTGTGATAAAAGCCTGGTCAAGTTCTCCAACAAGACGATAGCAAGTGAATGCCAGTCTGGGTTGTTGTCCAAAAAGAATTGTTTAGAGGGGGCCTTGGCAGGTAACTTGTCAATTACGTGTAGGAATAATAGTTTACGAGCGTAAACTATTAGTTCTACCCTAGCCTAGGATTATTTCCACTTGATGTTCTGTATAATCTGGGTTTAGTTCTTTTAATATGTTTTTGCATACCTTTTCTGTTATAGCCAAGAACCTTCCACTTCGGTAGAAGGGTGAGCTTCACTCTTCAGAATGAACCTCGGTTTTGCCAATTGGTCTTTGGACCTCTTGACGGAAAGGGTGGCAACTGGTCTTTGGACCAATGTACCTAAGTTGGTCTTTGGACCGACTTATATAAGAGTGCTTACTGCACTAGATAATCCGGTGGATTAAAGATAAGAGTAAGATTGATTGCTTTAATGCTACAGAACTAGTCTCTATATATACTCATTCTAAGCTGATTATGTAACTCCCCGATAAGGCAAGACTTTCCTGAGATTAGTGGAAGGGTGTGGAAAGGAATGGAAAGGAATGGAAGCCTGTAGAAGTTATGAGTCACCCTAAGAGTCATCAAATGACTCACTAACGAGTCATATTCCCATGACTGGTGGTCTCGTGACTGGTCAAGTCACAAAATATTATTAGTATGTGAGTCGTGCTTCTGGGCTGACCTTGTGTGTAATAATTGTCACATAAACCCAGGAATTTGTTGTACAATTGAGTCTTGAGAGCTTGAACCAACCAATGTCCATGGGAGAATTCTGACAATTTTTGACCATGACTTTCTTAAATATCAGTATCATGATATTGAAACCGGTCCCAAGACAAGCCAGCACCAACGTATTGTGTTGATGTCTGGCTGAGAAACAGCATGGTGGGGGACAATGGTGGGGGCATGCAAGTACAGCTTTTCAAATTTCAAGTTCAAGTATTCCCCGGGTGCGTATTGACCATTATCTTTTATGAGAAAATTGGTGGGAGTGGTGTTCTCTTACTTCCATTGACAAACACTTTCTCACGATGCCAGAGCTAGGTATAAGCAAGACAAGGTTATATATAACAGATGACCTGTAGATCAGGACAAAGAAAACATAAGTGTTCATTTCGACATGGTCGTAATCATATGATAATGACGACCAACAAGCTGAGATGGCGGGAGTGTTGAGGATAGCGAGCGATCCTCATGTAATATCTTTCTTTTTATCCTAACTCTGGGTATATTAGTCATGACAGGTGTACAAGTATCTCATTCTCTTGAGACGTATGTGAGGTAATATATGGACAGTGTGGGAGATATGGATTAGAGAGAAGATTCGTTGAGAAACTTGCCCTATATCCTATGTGGGGTAGCTGGTGAATGTTGAATGTTGGACGTTAAAGCAGGAACTGTATATGACAAGATTAAGAGCCTGGGGTGTAGAGTAAAGATTTATGGAGAGTTTTCTGTCAATTGAGGCAGATCACAACAATAAACTATACAAAAGCAAAGTGTGATCCCAATGTGTTTTTACAGTACATCTATATTAAAAAGATAGGGTGTTTCATAGTGCTATTCAGTCTCCGCCTGATTAGCGACATAATCCTGAAATTCGGGTCAGTATGAAAGGTGCAATCTATTGTGTCATGCATACTTTCGTGTTGACGCCGCGCTTCAAGTATCTGGCACCCGCGAAATGGCGAGATCGACGACAACGTTACCAAATTCCTCCTGCAAACTTGCGTCCGTAGTACATACAATTCCCCACACTCATCGCACTCACAAGTCGACCGACTCTACTGTTCCCTGCACCCACGAGTGTTACACACTCGGTTCACCGCTTGCGACGGCCGCTACGAGGATTCCCCGCACTCACAAGTCGACCGCCTTCACGTTGCGCAGTTAATTGCTCCGCGCATATTGAAATGCGTATTCTCTCTGTCTTGACCGAATAGGTACGCACCCACATGATACACATCGGTTGACCACCGTTGCGCACCACCATGAGGACAAACAATCGAGTGTAACTCACGGTTAACCGACATGGATTGACAAATGCGTATCGTCGCCGCCCCTGCGCATTTATATGGTAGTTCTGCCATGTCCCAAGGCCACGGGAATCGATTATGAGACTCATCGTTAACCACGACGCAGGTGACACACGGACAACTCACTTTGTCAATTGTCAAACGCACGCTTCCATGTCACTGTGACCCCTGACGCTCAACAAAAAATAGCACATCAGACGGTGTGAGAAATTTTAACCACCTATTACCAGCGAACCAGTGTTCACTGGTCAATTTGAATCAGCTCATCCTAGTTGTTCCGGATAGATGTCGGACAGAGTAATTCAAATGACAGTTGCGTGAATCGGTGGGCACATGACCATGTTGGTTTTCGATGGCAAAATTTTCTAGATAGTAAGCTCAACCGAGAACATACCGTCAGATTGGTATACACGAGTACACGAGCGCGAATCAAACACATATAATGGGGTGTTGGGCCTGGGAGAGAGCCTGCTGGGGGAGTGGAGGAGTCTCCATGCGGCGCGCGTCGAAAAGCGCGTCAAAAAGCGCTACAGTCTTGCGGCGCCGGGGCATGACCTCAAACCCCTTTCAAACGCCGCTTTTCCCATTGACAAAGGTCATGATAGTGCGATGGACTGTTCGGGCCTTGACTACCAGGCGTCTCATCTCCAGCAACCTCAGACCCTCTGCTGTACCCGCCCTAGCTCACTTTGACCCTGTCTTCAGCTGCATGCACTCGCACCTTGCCACGTCGACACCCAAGAAAGCATTCATCGCGCTCGGCGCATTTCGAACCCAGAGTAAATCCATCAAGAGCAGGAAATTACACATCGTTACTAAGTTCCAATCTCTGACCTCATGCAAGAAAACAACATCAAATGGCTTTCGAGGGCACCCTATTGGACAAAACCAAAATAGAAATCGCTCAACATGTATGAATCATTTCCCCCACTCCTGAACAAAAAGTGCGATATCGCGCTGCGCAAGATGCTTGAGGTGAATGCATCTCTCAGCTCCGGTCAACAAAATGAGATATATAGACTATATGCATAGAAAAAATGGATAGCCAGTCGGACCAAGATTAACCATAACATGGAGAAGTTATTTAAAACCAACGTGGTGATGCTCCAATTGATTGATGAAACGGTTGTTTGGCTGACTCCTTCGAACATCTATCACGAACCAGGAGGATGGGGCGAGTTGAATTGACAGGTGAACTAGGTATGCGGCTATGGCTATGGATTGAGTGCCACTGGTTTGTTAGTAGCAGACGGTTCAAGCTTCTCGCGCCGTCTAATGTTTCATTTTTGTTGATCGTTAGGAGACAGCGTCCGTACACATTCAGGGAATCCTATCCTTAATTCGTACAACAGTCTGTTCCCGAAGATGGTTTAAGTTTTCTAGATTAAGATCGGAGCTCTGCCAGTAGGCAGAAGAATCGCTGTTCGTTGGAAGGCTATTTCAAGTACTTGGTATTATGTTTCATTAATCACTTCTATCGCGTTGCTGTCTCTACTTCTCATTGACCATCCATTTACCATCAAGCGAAATCGTAGCAGAGATACTATCTTGGTTTCAACAATATCTTTTCCCTCAGCCATGACTCTCATAAAGCTTCCAAATTTTGGCTGTATGCATCAGCATCTCATTCCTACACACGATCCCCTCCTTCTCAACATTCCCTCACAAGATGTCCTCTCAAGCAAGTAATCAAGTCTTAATCCAGCAGGAAGCAGATCTGTGAGTACCCTAAACTGTTCGGTTTCGAGGAAATTTATGATCCGGACAGTTTGGCTCAGTACTATGTCGGGATTGCTGCGTTGGGTAAGCTCAGTAGTAATTTTATGTGGACCTCGTCGTTAGCTCACTATTTAAAACAGCACTCTTGGTTTATGACACACTCCTCACATTACGTTATGAGAGAAAACATGTCTGGAGGAAGAAGCTGAGATTAGGATCAGTCCTGTATATTTTGGCTCGCTATTCAGCAGTCATCCTCTTCATGATCCTCTCAACAATTAACATTTTCGTCCCAAATATATCCATCAAGGTGCGTAGTTCTATTTCATAGATCGGAAAGAGTTCACATTCATATGGGTCTAGTAAGACTCGCATGATGTTTAACACAGAATCTAATGTCAACACAGTGCATGTAATGATCTTGCTTACTTTATTGATGGTATTGGTATTCTACTCCTTCTTGGAGTCCAAGGTGACAATGGCTCTAATTTTCCATTCACACATTTATTGATCTATTCTACCAGGGCTTTTAATGGCACGGGCATATGCCGTCTCGAAGCTTAAGAGACTGACTGCTTTGGTGCTTGGTCTTTTACTTATTGGCAGTATTGGGTGTTACTTTGTATGTATTGCATGATCTCACTTTGTGATGACTAATAAAATTTGATCTGTACTGCATAGTTTATTGACAAATTAAACAACTGTGCACCAACTGAGGTGGACCTGAACAAGATTAACTTGTGAGTTATGTTGATTGTATTCCTTCACATCACATGTCAATTCACACCATTTTCAGAAGTGAAGCTTCCTTTGTTTCAATTCTGTTTTATACTTATGCAGTGTCTAGTGAGCACAATTCAGGATGCGTTGCTTATTTTTTTCGACACGATTGTCTTTGCAGTGACACTTTCCAATTCCCTGGGGACCTTGAGGGAGCTGAGAGAGTTGAGACAATTGCACACCAAGTCACTAACTCAGCTTTTCGTTGAGCAAAGTATGTTTCTCAGTTGTATAATACAATGTGGCTAATTATTAGAAAGGTGTGCTACGATATGGGTATCTAATATTTAATTGTTATTACAAACCTACATCTGATCCACAGTCAGGTTTGTGCTCACAGTAACCTTAACAGCAACCATCACAAACAAGGTATTTCTCAATAAAATCCTGCATAAAGTTTGCTGAGTAGTGAGTATGACAGGTCTTAAGAGTAAATGATTCATTGGATATAATTGATGCAAATAACTAATTAATAAATGGCAATAGCCTACTCTTTCCGGAATTGTTCTTCCTCTGCAGGACAGGTAAGAGCCCTGAAATACGACTATTTGATTGACTTGACTGATACCTCATATAGCCTGTCTGCCATCATCATCTGTCAAATTCATTTGGACCTCCAAGAGAAACATTCCCATCCTAATAGCACCACCCACTCTTCCCCTCATCCCATTGGCAGCTTCCATGCAGCTACACGACGGATGCATAATGCCATTATGGACGAATTCGGTGACCGGAACATCACCGAGTCCATTGACACTGGACTCCCCTCGTCGAATGAAATTGAGCTCGAGGATGTCCCCGCTTCCAATACAGACCGGATTGACCTCGATGAGTATCCATGGGTCGGGAGGAGTTTGGGAGAGATAGAGAACATTGCTCCAGCGGGATCGCAAAGTTTGGGTAAGCTTTTTTCGTTATTTCAGCTGTGGTGGGTTGTTCCAGTTCTCTGTGATCATTCAATTTTGTTTGCAGATGCTGTTGAAAGAATATAGATATTCGAAAGGAGATCGACGTGCATATATTGGGGTACCAGAAGTAGTATGATAGTATTCCCGGGAGTTCAGGATGTCATCCTAGAATATGTATAACTATGATTGTGCCGACTGGTCATTTGGTGTAGATGGCTTTTTGTGATTACATTGTGATCACTGCAATTCATACTAATGAAGTCACTGAATTTCATCTTATGTAGGCTCTTTCTTAAGGCAATCAATTGGTCCGAGAGTTTAATAAATACAGAAATAAGCAAACATATACTAAATGTTTCTTACGGACTCAATCAAGCCTCAGCTGGAGGAAAAAGGAAAGCCAGAGGCTTTTAAATCAAACAAGTTGTCAAGTTGCACATTGTTGTAAATGTGAGATTTTCACCCGAAGCAGTAACGCTGTCACATGTCGCGCTAGATAGTTTTCGATCGTTTTCGCTAGCGCGACATTTATAAGCCCACAGTCCTGTTCTGGACATCAAAACATCAATTTCACTTCTCTTTAAGCTTGGTTGCTGTGCAATGCACGCCGACTTCTGACACCCCGTTGCACGATAGTTACGTCATCGTGTTCATCGTGTTGGTTGCAATGGCTATCTCCACTCTCCATCAACCTTCTCCGAGAGATTGTTTCCAACATCTTCACAGCACCACACGCACACTCAGATCGAGGATGTATCACCCAGAAATAGAGGTTTCGAGGATAAACTCGCCATCGAAGCTATTAAATGAAAACATCAAGATATCTTAATGTGGAACCCCAAAGACGCCAATCTGAAATATAAACCAAATATTGTGCATTACTCATTTGACAATTTTCCCCAGGCTATGAAACGGATTGGCTTGTATACTACGTATACTCCCTGTACCAGAACGGATCCCCATCTTTCATTCAAGGTATTTTTCTCAGAATCTCAAGATTCATCTGAGCTGAAATCTCATTAGCAGGCGCGAGACTTTATTCCACCCTGGACCTTCCATTCTTCAAGTTTCATGGCCAAAATAACAGTCAGTAGGATTTGTGTCGTCACCTTCCTGATATCACTCCCTGCGAATAATATTGGCAATCGCTTGGGACATCGAGGACAGTATAAAGAACGAAAATGAATAAAATAAAAACAAAACAAGGTTGAAGCATCATTATCAACCCCGAAGATGAGCCCACTCAATACCTTTCCCCGACTCACCATCACACATTTTGTCGCCTCCTCGTCTATCCCACAACTAAAGCTAAGAAGTAGAGCTGATCCTAATCCATTGGCACCAATATCCACGGGAGAATTCTGACAATTTTTGACCATGAGCTTCTTAAAGATCGTTACCATGATATTGAAACCGATCCCGAGAGTAGCCAGCACCAACGTATTATGTTGATGTCTGGCTGAGCAATAGCATGGTGGGGGACAATGGTGGGGGCATGCAAGTACAGGTTTTCAAATTTGAAGTTCAAGCTTCACCCGGGTGCGTATTGACCAATATATTTTATGAGAAAATTGGTGGGAGTAGTGATCTTTTTCCTGCCAATGAAGAACACTTTCTCATGATTCCAGAGCTAGGTATAAGCAAGACAAGGTTAAATATTAAAGATGACTTGTAGATCAGGACAAAGAAAACATAAGTACTCGTATCGACATGGTGGTAATCATGTGATAATGACGACCAACAATCTGAGGTCGGGGGAGTGTTGAGGATAGCGAGCGAACCTCATGTAATCTCTTTCATTTTATCCTAACTCTGGTTGGGTAGATTAGTCATGACAGGTGTACAGGTGTCTCATTCTCTTCAGACATATGTGAGAGGTATAGTAATATATATCGACAGAGTGGGAGATATGGATTAGAAAGACGGTTTGTTGAGAAACTTGCCCTATATCCTAAGTGGGGTAGCTGGTGAATGTTGAATGTTGGACGTTAAAGCGGGAACTGTATATGACAAGATTAACAGCCTGGAGTGTAGAGTAACGATTTATAGAGATTCTTCTATCAATTTAGGCATACCACAACAATAAACTTGAATTTTTCTCATTTCAGACTGATAGACAAAAGCAAAGTGCGATTCCAATTTACAGTACATGTATATTAAAAAGTTAGGGAGTTTCAAACTGCTATTCCATCTCCACTTTTATAGGTCAAGTCAATGATCAATGAGATGAGCAGTAATGGCGATTTTTGTTTGAGTCAGAAGTGAAATGATGCTTGGAATAAGCCAAGAAAATATGTGAGTCGAATTGACTGGTGAGTAAGAAATGTTACATAGTGTATTTATATGTCTGTGGAATCTCTCAGTCAGCCAGAACATACAAAATTATTGAGACAAAATACAGAGGAGATAGGGGAGCAGGAAGGAGATGTAATGGTATATAGGATTGGGAGCACAGGAAGTGCATATATACAGGTCAGGAGGGTTAGGGAACATGATTGGACCCAGAGAGGCATCTGAATAAATAAAAGTAGCAAAAAAATGATTGGAAAAGTACATCCCATCATAGCACACACAGGTGTAGAAGCAGTGGATCGAAGAACGGTGACTTATATGCTAGGCACACATAGAGAGAGGGGGGATACAAGGGCCAAGAGAATGATAGATGCACCTGGAGTAGGGTCTATGGGGAGGAAATTAATCAGAGGACATAAAAGAATAAAGAGATATAACACCTACAGGTTGGGAAGCAGAAGGACTCATATCCAGGGCACATAAATGCAAGCAGTACAGGCTTACCAGCAGAAGAATGGGGTGCAACATCAAAATAGGAGTTGAGGAGATGAAAAGAAGTATAGAGGAGGTTTTTCTCACTTAGTTGGACCACAAGAACACAGACAGATAAGAATAGATTGAAACATGTTGACCCACATTGGGTCAACCACATGGTGGATTCCACCTCAGGGTAGTTATGCAGAGACTCATGAATTGGCCATGGATTCTCTATAAGAGACAAGTATGAGCTCGAGGATCTCCCCGCTTCAAATACAGATAGGATTGACCTCTATGAGTAGTATCCTTGGGCCGGGAGGATTTTGGGAGAGATAGAGAACATGGCTCCAGCGGGATCACAAAATTTGGGTAAGCTTTATCCGTTATTTCAGCTGTGGTGGGTTGTTCCAGTCCTCTGTGATGATTCACTTTTGTTTGCAGATGCCGTTGAAACAATATAGAGATTGAAAAGGATATCGATGTTCATATATTGGGGAACCAGAGTAGTATGATGGTATTCACTGGGAGTTCAGGATGTCGTCCTAGAATATACATAATTATGATTGTGCCGACTGATCATTTGGTGTAGATAGTTATTTGTGGTTATATTGTGATTACTGTAATTTATACTAAAGAAGTCACCGATTTTCATCTTATATAGGCTCTTTCTTAAGGTGATCAATTAGTTGGAGAATTTAACAAATACAAAAATGAGAACAAAGTATTTCTCTTACAGAATAATTCAAACGTGAGCTGGAGAAATAAGAAAAGCCAAAGCTTGTAAACCAAGCAACTCGTCAAGTTCCATATTGTTGCATATGTGTTGTAAAGTGACTTTTTTCACCCGAAGCAGGAACACAGTCACCATGTCATCCCAGATAGTTTTCTCCTTTTCCATTGTTTTCATCTCGAGCGCGATATGGAGGAGTCTACAGTCCCGTTCTGGAATGATTGACAGTGGAGTCAAATGATATATGAACCTATCTCAACAAGTGAAAGAGGTACAGTGGTATATCTGGAAAGAGTGGACGATATCCATTAAAAAGCAGGACCGCTGAGAAACTTATCCTGTATACTATGCGAAGTAGTTGAACGTTGAACGCGAAAGCAGCACCTGCAGATCAGACCTATGTATTATGTCATAATAGTATTCAAGTTTGTATAAATCAGCTCCTCCTGTAGGTAAATCACGTCATGGCCACGTCGACACAGGCACATTACTCCCAAGAAAGTATTCATCGTGCACGCCACGTTTCGCACCCCGTCTATATCCAGCGAAATAACCTATCCTTCATCCCACTATTCATTTTTTCTAGGGACATAGTGTCTCTTGGCCGGGGCTGAGATATACATTGCTCTAGCTGCGCAACCCCATAACAGCTCAAACTTCACACACCGGGTGATATGTGATATGGCAATTTTGCTGAGGATTGGGGGCAGCGTTGATACATGGTGAGCTAATCATATTTTGGTTTTCTCCAATAGGGTGTTCTCGAAAGAGATTTGAGATCGTTTTCTTGCATGATGCGAGAGATTGGAACTTAGACTTGGAAAATTCCTCCCCTGGTTATCGTCTTACATATATGGCCTCTATTGCGCTGCTACCACTACATATATCATTCAGTGTACCGCGGCTGAGATACTGACTTCGTTGGTAAATATCCTTTATTGCAACGTTGCCCCTACATATCATCCAGTGTACCGCCAGAGATACAGTCTTTGTTGAGAAGTGACCTTTATTACGATGGTGCCTCATATCGGGTGTACCGTACTAGAGATACTATCTCAGTTGGTTGCAATAGCATCCATTCCGTTCATCCACCCACAACTCTCATAAAAGCTGCACATTCTGCCTCTAACACACGATCCGGTCCTTCTCAACATTCAGTTACCAGATGTCTTCTCAAGGGAGTAATCAAGTCTTAATCCAGCAGGAGACAGATGTGTGAGTACCTTAGACTGTTCGGTTTCGAGGAAATTTATGATCCTGACAGTTTGGCTGTGAACTATTCTGTGATTGCTGCGTTGGGTAAGTCCAGAAAAAAATTCCTGACACACTCCTCACATTATGTTATGAGAGAAAACATATCTGGAGGAAGAAGCTGAGATTAGGATCAGTTCTGTATATTTTGGCTCGCTATCCAGGGGTCATCTACTCCATGTTCCTCTCAATAATTAACAATTTCGTCCCAAATCTATCCATCAAGGTGAGTAGTTCTATTTCATGGATAGGAGAGAGTTCACATTCATATGGGTCTAGTAAGACTCTCACGATGTTGGACACAGAAACTAATGTCAACACAGAAACCATCTCATCCTAGTGGTTTGTGATAGCATTCTGACAGAGTAAATTAAACGACTGTTTCATCAATCGGTGGGCACATAACCACGTTGGTTGTCCATGGCAAGATTTTCTCGATAGTAAGCTCAACCGAGAACATACCGTGGGTTTGGTCGACACGAACACAGGAGGGCGAATCAGACACATAGTGCGGTGTTGGGCCTGCGCGGGAGCCTGCTGGGTAAGTGGAGGAGTCTCCACGCGGCGGGCATCGAAGAGCGCGTCGAAAAGCGCTACAGACTTGCAGCGCGCCGGGACAAGACCTCGAACCAACCCCGTTCAAACCCCGCTTTCCCCATTGACAGAGGTCATGATAGTGCGCGATCCTCGGCTACATCGCATTCTGTCTAGGCGTATGTCCCGGGTGACTATGGGGATGGGTTATTTAGGTAGATAGTTGTTTGTAATAACTATCTCATGGATATGCTTGGAATATATTATATTCCACCGTAGGTAGCCCTCCGCGCGATACGAAGCTTTTAGGTTTGACTAAGCGCCGACCCAGGGAGGTGGCTACGGGGGTGCGGGAATGAGCGACAGTCGTTTGTGAACGACTCTGGTACTTGTTAACGTATAGTACCAGCGTGAGTGTGATGTGATACATATCGGGAATTATTCCCAGTGTGTCCGGACAACAATAGTATTGACCTGATGGATCTAGCCCGATATGGCTCGGGGTCACGTGACTGTGTCTATGAATATGCAGGGGGCCGAGTGACCGCCTGACAATGATGGTCTCTATAGAAAGTGCGAGTAAAATCGCAGTTAAATCGTAGTAAACTCAATATAGTGTTCCCATTGGGTCCGGGGATGTGAGTGATGATGATAAAGCTGATAGCCCGGTATAATGACACGAGCGATCCAGACTTCATCGATTACGACGATAAACAGTGTTCTTTGAGTGCGAGACTAGTTTATTATTCTCTATCTATCTGTCTCTTATAGAGATTCCGAGTCCTGAATGTAATGACCACCATAACTACTCTGAGACGGTGTCTATATGCGGTCGACCCCATGTGGGTCGCCGCTCCTCTAATCTATTTCTGTCTGCCCTGTCTGCATGGTCGTATTCAATGTGAAAATGCTGCTTGCTGCTTCTTGCAGTTCCCTCCACTCTATCCTTGGTATCGAGCCCCGTTTCCCTGCTGGTGAGTGCGTGTCACCTGCATATATGCGCCCCGAATGTGTCTTCTCTTGGTTCCTATCCCGTGAGTGACACGTCCCTGTGTCCCCATGTACTCTATGCCCTATTTCCGCCCCGTATACTCTATTCCGGGTGCGTGTGTCTCATTCTCATCCCATGCGCATCTCTTTTGTATGGGCGCCTAGCGTGTAGGCCGCCGTGTCTCTATCCGCCGTGTCTCTATCCGCCGTGTCTACGTGTGAGGGCAGTGTTCTGTATGTACTTTTGTATGAATGTAATAGTACTTTTTAGTTCATTCCGGGGCTCTGAATGGTAATCTCTAAGTCCATCTTTCTACATGTGCACCTTACTGTGCTCCCGACTCTATATCTCCTTCTGATTCTCCCCCGATCCCCTATCTCCTCTTTCTCTCGTCTCAACATTCTGGACCGTGGCCACCAGGCATGCCATTTTTAGCAACCTCAGACCCCTCCGCTGTACCTGCCCTAGCTCACATTGACCTTCCGGCCCGCTGCATGCACTCGCACCTTGCCACGTCGACACCCAAGAAAGCATTCATCCTGCTCCACATGTTTCGAACCTCGCGTAAATCCAGCAAGAATAGGAACTTCCGCATCGTTACTAAGTTCCAATCTCTAACCTCATGCAAAAAAAACAACCTCAAATCTCTTTCGAGAACACCCTATTGGAGAAAACCAAAAAAGGAATCGCTCAACATGTATCAACTCTTTCCCCTAATCCCCGGTGAACAGTGCGATATCAGGCGGTGTGACATGCTTGAGTTAAGTGCATGCCTCAACTCCGGTCAAGAGAATGAGATATACACAGTATGTGCCTAGAACAAATGTATAGTCAGTCGGACCAAGCTTAACCACAACATGGAGAAGTTACTTAAAACGAACGTGATGAGGTGTTAACCGATTGATGAAACTGTTGTTTGGCTTACTCCTTCAGACATCTATCACGAACCATTAGGATGAGGTGAGTTGAATTGACTGGTGAACTCAGGTATGGGGCTATGGCTACGGATTGAGTGTCACTGGTTTGTTAGTAGCAGACGGCTCCAGCTTGTCGCACCGTCTGATGTTTCACTTTTTGTTGATCGTTGGGCCTTAGGGGGAGGCGTCCGTACACATTCTGGGAATCCAATCCTGAATTCTTACAATAGCCTGCTCCCGAAGGTGGTTTAAGTTTATTAGATTGAGATCGGAGCTCTGACATGAGGCAGGAGAATAGCTGTGCATTTCAAGTACTTGATATTATGTTTCATTAATCACTTCTATCGCGTTGCTGTCTCTACTTCTCATTTACCATCCATTGACCATCAAGCGAAATCGTAGCAGAGATACTATCTTGGTTTCACCAACAGCTTTTCCCTTTACCCAGCCATGACTCTCATAAAGCTTCCAGATTTTGACTGTATGCATCAGCATCTCATTCCAACACACGATCCGGTCCTTCTCAACATCTACTTACCAGATGTCCTCTCAAGGGAGTAATCAATTTTTAATCCAGCAGCAAGCAGATGTGTGGGTACCCTAAACTGTTCGGTTTCAAGGAAATTTATGATCCGGACAGTTTGGATAAGAACTATTCTTTGATTGCTGCATTGAGTAAGCTCAGCAGTAATTTTATGTGGACCTTGTCCTGATCTTATTTTTTCAAATAGCACTCTTGGTTTATGACACACTCCTCATGTTCCGTTATGAGAGAAAACATATCTGGAGGAAGAAGCTTAGATTAGGATCGGTCCTGTATATTTTGGCTCGATATGGAGAGGTCATGCTCTTCATATTCTTCTCAATAATTAACATTTTCATCCCAAATCTATCCATCAAGGTGAGTAATTCTATGCCATGGATCACAAAGAATTCACATTCATACCGGTCCAGTAAGGCTGTGATGATGTTTAACACAGAATCTAATGTCAACACAGTGCATGTAATGACTTAGCTTACAGTATTAGTAGTATTGCTTTTCTACCCCTTCTTGGAATCCAAGGTGACAATGGCTCTAATTTTCCATTCACAAATTTATTTATCTATTCTACCAGGGCATTTAATTGCACGGGCATATGCCGTCTCGAAGCTTAAGAGACTGACTGCTTCGGTGCTTGGTCTTTTACTCATTGGCATTATTGGGTCTTACTTGGTATGTCATGCTCTCAATTTGCGATGACTAATAAAACCTGATATGCACTTAATAGTTTTCTGCAAAAATGAACAACTGTGCACCAACTGAGAAGGACCTGAACAAGATTAACTTGTGAGTTATGTCGATTGCATTCCTTCACATCACATGTCTATTCACATGATTTCAGAAGTGAAGCTTCTTCTGTTTCAATTTTGTGTTACTGCTTATACATTGTCTAGTCGACACTATTGAGGATGCAATGCTTATCCTTTTCGACACAATTGTCTTTGCAGTCACCCTTTCCAATTCCCTGGGACACTTGAGGGAGTTGAGAGAGTTGAGAGAATTTCACACCAAGTCACTAACTCAGGTGTTCATTGAGCAAAGTATGTTTCTGAGTGGTATAATACATTGTTGCTAATTATTATAAAGGTGTGCTACGATATGGGTATCTAATTTTTAATTGTTATTCCAATCCGCATCTAATCCACAGTCAGGTTTGTGCTCACAGTAACCTTAACAGCAACCATCCTTAACAGGGTATTTCTCAATACAATCTTGCATAAACTTGGCTGAGTAGTGATTATGACAGGTCTTAAGAGTAAATGATTCATTGGATATAACCGGTGCAGACAACGAATTATTAAATGTCAATAGCCTACTCTTGCAGAGATTCTTATTCCTCTGCAGGACAGGTAAGAGCCCTGAAATATGACTATTTGAGTGACTTGACTGATACCTCATATAGCCTGTCTACCATCATCATCTGTCGAATTCATTTGGACCTCCAAGAGAAGCATTCCCATCCTAATGGCACCACCCACTCTTCCCCTCATCCCATTGACAGCTTCCATGCAGCTACACGACGGATGCATAATGCCATTATGGACGAATTCGGTGACCGGAACATCACCGAGTCAATTGACACTGGGTTCCCCTCGTCCAATGAAATTGAGCTCGAGGATCTCCCCGCTTCCAATACAGATCAGATTGACCTCGATGAGTATCCATGGGCAAGGAGGAGTTTGGGAGAGATAGAGAACATGGCTCAAGGGGGATCGCAAAATGCGGGTAAGCTTTATTCGTTATTTCAGCTGTGGTGGGTTGTTCCAGTTCTCTGTGATAATTCAATTTTGTTTGCAGATGCCGCTGAAACAAATTGAGATTGAAAAGGACATCGACGTTCACATATTGGGGAATCATATGATAGTATTCACTGGAAGCTCAGGATGTGGTCCTAGAATATTTAATTATGGTTGTGCCGAGTGATCATTTGATGTAGATGGTTGTTTGTGATTATACTGTGATTACTGTAATTTATACTAAACAAATCACCAAATTTTATCTTATGTAGGCTCTTTCTTAAGGTGTTCAATTGGCTCGATAATTTAATAAATACAAAAATGAGAACAAAATATTTCTCTTACAGAGTAAATCAAACGTGAGCTGGAGCAATAAGAAAAGCCAAAGCTTTTAAACCAAGGGAGTGGTCAAGTCACATTGTTGCACGTTACAAATGAATTTTGTCACCGAAGACCTTCACACGTTACGGTAGATAGTTTTCCCTGCTCCGATCGTTTTCATAGCTAGCACGACGTGGATGAGTCTACAGTCCCGATCTGACATGATGGCAGTCGAGTGAAATGACGTATGAAGCTATCTGATCATGTGAGAGAGGTACAGTGGTCTATCTGGAAAGAGTGGACTATATCCATTAGAAAGAAGGTCCGTTGAGAAACTCATCCTGTATACTATACCAAGTAGTCGAACGTGAAACCCGGACCTGCAGATCAAACCCAGATATTATGTCATAGTTGTATTCGAGTTTGTATAAATCAGCTCCTCCTGAAGGTAAATTGCGTCATGGCCACGTCGACAGAGGCACATTAATCCCAAGAAAGTATTCATCGCGCCCGGCATGTTTCGAACCCCGCCTATATCCCAACGAACTAACTTATTATGGTTAATCTTTGTTCCACTCACCATTCATTTTTTCTAAGCGCATAGTTCTCTTGGTCATGTCTGAGACATACATTGGTCTAACTGCGCACCCCCTTAGCAGCTCAAGCTTTTCGCACTGCGTGATATTGCAATTTTTGCTGGGGGTATGAAGAAGGGTTGATACACGGTGAGCGAATCCCATTTTGGTTTTCAGAGAGGTTGTTTTCTTGCATGATGTTAGAGATTGGAACTTAGACGCGGAAATTTCCTGCTCTTGTTATCATCTTACATAAATGACCTCTATTGCGATGCTACCTCTACATATCATCCAGTGTACCACGGCAGAGATCCTGGCTTCGTTGGTAAATGTCCCTTCTTGAAATGTTTCCCCTAGAACCTATATCCAACGAAGTCACTTATTATGGTTAATCTTTGTTCCACTCACTATTCATTTTTTCTAAGCGCATAGTGTCTCTCGGTAATGGCTGAGACATACATCGGTCTAACTGCGAATATCCTTAGCAGCTCAAGCTTTTCGCACTGCGTGATATAGCACTGTTTGCTGGGGATTTGGAGAACGGTTGATACATGGTGAGCGAATGCTATGTGGGTTTTCAGAGAGGTTATTTTCTTGCATGATGCTAGAGATTGGAACCTATTAACGACGTGGAAATTTCCTGCTCTTGTTATAATCTGACATAAATGACCTCTATTGCGATGCTACCTCTACATATCATCCAGTGTACCACAGCAGAGATCCTGGCTTCGTTGGTCAATGTCCCTTGTTGCAATGTTGCCGTTACATCTCCTCTAGTGTACCATGTCAGAGATACGCTTCTCGTTGAGAAGTCACCTCCATTACGATGCTGCCTCCACACATCTCCAGTGTCCCGTGCTAGAGATACTATCTCCGTTGGTTGCAATGATATCCACAGCTTTCACCTAGCCCATGACTCTCATAAAGCTTGCACATTCTGCCTCTATCCATCAGGCTCTCATTCAAACACACGATCCAGTCCTTCTCCACATTGACTCGCCAGATGTCCTCTGAAGGGAGTAATCGAGTCTTAATCCAACAGGAAACAGATCTGTGAGTACCCTAAACTGTTCGGTTACGAGGAAATTTATGATCTGCACAGTTTGGCTTACAACTATTCTGTGATTGCTGGGTTGAGTAAGCTCAGTAGTAATTTTATGTGGACCTCATTGTGATCTCACTATTTTAAATAGCTCTCTTGGTCTATGACACACTCCTCACATTCGGTTATGAGAGAAAACATATCTGGTGGAAGAAGCTTAGATTAGGATCAGTCCTGTATATTATGGCTCGCTATCCACAGATCATCTACTTCATGTTCTCCTCAATACTTGACATTTTCTACTCAAATCTCTCTATCAAGGTGAGTAGTTCTATGCCATGGATCACAAACAATTCACATTCATACCGGTCCAGTAAGACTCCGATGATGTTTAACACAGAATCTGATGTCAACACAGTGCATGTAATGATTTTGCTTACTTTGTTGATAGTATTGGTGTTCTACCCCTTCTTGGGATCCAAGGTGACAACGGCTCTAGTTTTCCATTCGCAAATTTATTTATCTATTCTACCAGGGCTTTTGATGGCACGGGCATATGCCGTCTCGAAGCTTAAGAGACTGACCGCTTTGGTGCTTGGTCTGTTACTTATTGGGATTATTGGGTGTTACTTGGGGAGTATTACATGCTCTCACTCTGTGATGGCTAATAAAACTTGATCTGCATTGCATAGTTTTATGCAAAAATAAACAACTGTGCACCAACTGAGATGGACCTGAAACAGCTTCGCTTGTGAGTTAGGCTGGTTGTATTCCTACACATCACATGTCTATTTACACAATTACCAGAAGTGAAGCTCCCTGTGTTTAAATTCTGTTTTATACTTATGCATTCTCTAGTTTGCACTATTGAGGATGCGTTGCTTATCCTTTTCGACACAGTTGTCTTTGCAATGACCCTTTCCAATTGCCTGGGAATCTTAAGAGAGTTGAGAGAGTTGAGAGAGTTGCACACCAAGTCACTAACTCAGGTGTTCTTTGAGCAAAGTATGTTTCTCAGTTGTATAATACATTGTGGCTAATTATTATAAAGGTGTGCTACGATATGTGTATCTAAATTTTAATTGTTATTCCAAATCCGCATCTAATCCACAGTCAGGTTCGTGCTCACAATAATCTTAACAGTAACCATCCTAAACAGGGTATTTCTAAATAAAATTTTGCATAAAGTTGGCTGAGTAGTGATTATGACAGGTCTTAAGAGTAAATGATTCTTTGGATATAACTGGTGCAATAAGGAATTAATAAAATGTCAATAGCTTACTCTTGGCGGGATTCTTAATCCTCTCCAGAACAGGTAAGAGCCCTGAAATCAGACTATTTGGGTGACTTGACTGATACCTCATATAGCTTGTCGATCATTATCATATGTCGAATTCATTTGGACCTCCAAGAGAAGCATTCCCATCCTAATGGCACCACCCACTCTTCCCCTCATCCCATTGACAGCTTCCATGCAGCTACACGACGGATGCATAATGCCATTATGGATGAATTCGGTGACCGGAAAATCACCGAGTCAATTGATACTGGATTACCCTCGTCGAATGAAATTGAGCTCGAGGATCTCCCTGCTTCCAATACAGATCGGATTGACCTCGATGAGTATCCATGGGCCGGGAGGAGTTTGGGAGAGATAGAGAACACCCTTCCTTCGGGATCGCAAAATTGAGGTAAGGTTTATTTATTGTTTCAGCTGCCGTGGGTTGATCCAGTTCTTTTTAATGATTTAATTTTTTTTTGGATGCGGTCTAAACAATATAGGATTGAAAAGGGCATCGACGTTCACATATTGGGTAACCAGGAGTAGTATGATAGTATTCACTGGGAGCTCAGGAGGTCGTCCTAGAATATATATACTTACGATTGTTCCGACTGGTCATTTTGTGTAGATGGTTGTTTGTGATTATACTGTGATTACTGTAATTCATATTCAAACTGTCAGGGAATTTTACCTTATGTAGGCTGTGTCTTAAGGCGATCAATTGGTCCGAGAGTTTAATAAATACAGAAATAAGCAAAAATATGCTACATGTTTCTTATGGACTCAATCCAGCCTCATCTGGGGTCACGGTGAGAGCCACAGGCTTGTAAAACAAGGCAAGTCGTCAAGTTGTACATTGTGTAAATGTGTGGTTTTTCACCCGAAGCAGTAACGCTGTCACCATGTCACCCTTAATAGTTTTCGATCGTTTTTGCTTTTTTTTAGCAAGACTTGTACAAGTCTACAGCCCAGTTCTGCACTTCGAAACATCAATTTCACTCCTCTTTAAGCTTGGTTGCTGTGCAGTTCATGCCGACTTCTGACACCCCGTTTCACGATAGTTACATCATCGTGTTGGTTGCTATTGCTATCGCCACTCTCCATCAACCTTCTCCGAGATTTCCCTCTTCCGACATTCACACAACACCACACGCAAACTCATATCGAGGATATATCACCCACAAATAGAGGTCTCGAGGATAAACGCGCCATCTAGGCTATTAAATTACAACATAAAGATATCTTAATGTGAAACCCCAAAGACGCCGATCTGAAATATAAACCAAATATTCCGCACTACTCATTTGACAGTTTCCCCAGGATATGAAATGGATGGGATTGCATCCACGTATACTCCTAGTACCAGAACGGATCCATATCTCTCATTCAAGCTATTGTTCTCAGAATCTCAAGACTCGTCTGAGCTGAAATCTCAATAACAGGCGCAGAGGCTTTATTCCGGTCGGGGCGTTCCATTCTTCAAGTTTCATGGTCAAAATAACGGTGAGTAGCATTTGTGTCGTCACCTGCCTGATATCACTCCCCACAAATAATATTGGCAATCGCTTGGGATATTGAGGACACTCTAAAGAACGAAATTGAATTATTTAAATTCAAACAAGGTTGAAGCGTCACGATCACGCCCGAGGATGAGCCCACTCGATACCTTTCCCCGACTCACGATCACCCATTTTGTCGCCTCCTCGTCTATCCCACAACTAAGGCTAAGAAGTAGACCTGGTTATGATCCATTGGTACCAATTTCCACGGGAGAATTCTGACAATTTTTGACCACGACATTCTTAAAGATCGGTATCATGACATTGAAACCGATTCCGAGAGAAGCCAGCACCCATGTATTATGTTGATGTCTGGTTGAGAAATGGTATGGCGGAGGACAATGGTGGGGGCTTGCAAGTACAGGTTTCAAATTTGATGTTCAAGCATCACCCGGGTGCGTATTGACCATTATGTTTTATGAGAAATTGATGGGAGCGGTGCTCTTTTTCCTGCCATTGAAGAACACTTACTCACGATGCCAGAGATAG